>PVJI01004275.1:55394-110870 GCA_004026765.1 Micronycteris hirsuta | reverse complement strand
AGGAAATTAAAGTTCAAATCCATGCCTGAGGTTGTTACTTGAATGGGCTTCTGTCTCTACATCTTCAGGTTCTCTGTCTTTCTGGTGCCAGATTCTCCATCACCATGTAGCATCTTTTTCTCTCTCAGGGTCTGGGATGCATTGCCAGAGTACTCCAGATGGTCATACAGGAGAAATTTCACTAGCAGGAAACTTCCCAGCTCATGCCTCCATATGTTGCTCTCAGCCTCCATGCACTGCTTTCAGGGTGAGAGAGTGGAAGCATTCCAGGACCCATGTGTCATGCTGCACAGGGTCATAGTATCCCAAGGGCTGGATCCTGGTGAGAGATGTATCCCAGCATGAGACCCTGCCTCTGGGACCTGGCTTCCACCAGTGTGTGGCCTAAGCCCTGAGTGGTCTGGGCATATGCTGCTCCCACCCGTGTGGGGAAAAACAAGTGCAAGGCTTCTGCTTGCCTTCAGTTTAAAAGTACTCTGCCAAAATCCCACATGTGCAGGAAGCCACTGGGAGTGTCCACCTTTTGACCAATGAGGGCTAATGTTGGCTATGTTTGCTTTTGCCCCTCTTCTAGCTGCCATGTTGTGTAAGAGGGCAAAGTCTTGAACCACACATGCTCTGTACAAGCTCCCTTCTGCTGAGTCAGGTTTGTCTGCCTTAGACAAGCTCCTTCTTCTGAACAGTCTCTCCCTTCACAGGGAAGGCAAGCTACTTGTAGTCTTCCATTCTGCCTTGGAGTTTTCTCCCCATCCCCAGCCTTCTCCAGTGATTTGGTCTGACCACTCTGTTATAGTTCCTTTTCTGGGAATTTATCTGAAGAATCATGAAACACTAATTCAAAAGAATGTAAGCTGCCCTAAGTTCATTGCAGTGTTGTTTACAATAGCCAAGAATTGGAAGCAACCCATTGTCCATCAATAGATGAGTGGATAAAACAGCTATGGTACATTTACACAGTGCAATACTATTTGGCTATAAAAAAGAAGAAAAATTTACCCTTTGTAAAAGCATGGATAGAACTGGAGAACATTGTGCTAAGTGAAATAAGCCAATCAGAGAACAAAATTATCATATCCTTTCACTGATATGTGGATTCTGATGAATAAACTGAACTAACTTGCAAAAAGGAGACAGACTCATAGAGAGCAGGCTGATAGCTCTGGTGGGGATTTGGGTGGATGGAGGGATTGAGCAAAAAAAAAACTAGACAAAGAATTCATAGACATGGACAACAGTGTGGTGATTGCAGGGAAGGAGGGGGTGGGTTGAGATGGAAGAGGGTATAAGGGGATAAGGGGATAAATTGTGGCTAAAATACAATAAATAAAATTAAAATTAAAAGATAAAATAGACAAAACTCTGGCAGAATTGATCGAGAAAAGCGGAGAGATGACACAGAATCATATTGATATAAGAGGATATATATGAGATAAAGTAGAATTTTAGTATATATGAAATATTTTGTTACTAAGTTGACCTCCTTATTAGTAATTGATGTATTCAGATTTTATATTTCTTCTTGATTAAGTCTTGATAAGTTGTATGTTTCTAAGAGTATTTCCATTTCTTTTAGGTTGTCCAGTTTGTTAGCATATGTGTGTTGGTGTATGTCCAACTATTCATAGTAACTCCTTATGATACTTCGCATCTGTGGTATTAGTTGTAAGGTCTCCTTTTTATTTATAATTTTGTTGATTTGACTTCTTTCACTTTTTTCCTTGGTTTGTCTAGCTAAGGGTTTTTCATTTTGTTTACATTTTTAAAGAACCAACTCTTATTTTGGTTAATCTTTTCTATTGTTTTTCTGTTCTCTATTTCATTTATTTCTTTTTTTCTTTTATTTTGTGTACTTTTATTAAAGTTATTTCAGAAGGATTTTTAAGTATATTTTATTGATGAAGCTATTAAAGTTTTCCCAATTTTCCCCCTTTATCCCCTCTCTGCCCTGCACCTTCCAACTCTCCAGCATTCCTCCCCTTAGTTCCTGTCCATGGGTTGTACATATAAGTTCTTTCACTTCTCTGTTTCCTACACCATCCTTAACCTCTCCCCATCTATTTTTATGCCTACCAATTATGCTTCTTACTCCCTTTCCCCCCATTCTTACCTTCACCTCTCCACTGAAAACCCTCCATGCGATGTCCATTTCTCTGATTCTGTTCCTGTTCTAGTTGTTTGCTTAGTTTTTGTTTTTGTTGTTTTTTTGTTGTTGTTCAGTTGTTGAAAGTTGTGAGTTTGTTATCATTTTACTGTTCATAGTATTTTTTAAAGATTTTATTTATTTATTTTTAGAAAGAGGGTAAGGGAGGGAGAAAGAGAGGGAGAGAAACATCAATGTGCAGTTGCCTTTCCTGCATCCCTCTACTGGGGACTTGGCTCACAACCCAGGCATTTGCCCTGACTAGGAATTGAACCAGCGACCCTTTGGTTCACAGGCCAGCATTCAATCCACTGAGCCACACCAGCCAGGGAGTGTTCATAGTTTTTGACCTTCTTCTATTTCTTAGATAAGCCCATTTAATATTCATATAATAAGGGCTTGGTAATGATGAACTCCTTTAACTTGACCTTATCTGGGAAGCACTTTTTTTGCCCTTCCATTCTAAATGATAGCTTTGCTGGACAGAGTAATCTTTGATGTAGGTCCTTGCTTTTCATGACTTCGAATACTTCTTTCTAGCCCCTTCTTGCCTGTAACATTTCTTTTGAGAAATCAGCTGATAGTCTTACAGCACTCCTTTGTAGTAACTCTCTCCTTTCCTTTTGCTGCTTTTAAGATTCTCTCTTTTTATCTTTAATCTTGGGTAACTTAATGATGATGTGGCTTGGTGTGTTCCTCTTTGGGTCCAATTTCTTTGAGACTCTCCAGGCTTCCTAGACTTCCTTGAAGTCTATTTCCTTTCCCAGATTGGGGAAGTTTTCCTGCATTATTTGTTCAAATAAGTTTTCAACTTCTTGCTCTTGTTCTTCTCCTTCTGGCATCCCTATGATTCTGATGATAAAGTGTTTAAAGTTGTCCCAGAGTTTCCGAAGCCTCTCCTCAAACTTTCCAATTCTTTTTTTCTTTTTCACTCTGTTCCAGTTGGATGTTTATTTTTTCATTTTGTTCCAAATCATTGATTTGAGTCCTGATTTCTTTCCCTTCACTGTTCATTCCCTGTATATTTTGCTTTATTTCACTTAGGGTAGCCTTCATTTTTTCCTTCATTTTGTGACTGAGCTCAATCATTCTGTGAGCAACCTGATTACCAGTATTTTGAACTTTGCGTCCAATAGGTTGACTATCTCCTCGTTACTTAACTCTTTTTCTGGAGTGCTGATCTGTTCTTTCATTTGGGCTATATTTCTTTGTCTTGGTGCACCTGTTATGTTGTAAGGGGACATGGCCTTAGGTATTCACCTGGGCGAGGAAACCCTCTTTGCTGTGTTGCGGAGCTGTCGGTCTGGGTGAATGTTCCTTTAGCTCCTTCACTGTTGGGGTTCCATGCAGGTTGGTTTTCTGGCACTTCTGGTTGTTTTTTGTTTTTAGATTGGTTGTTATCCTTCTTTTAGTTGTGCGAGGAAGTGAGGTGTTTATACCTATGTCTCCATCTTGGCTGGAACTCTCCTCATCAAATAGGTTTTCAATTTCATGCTTTCTCTCTTCTCTTTCTGGCACCCACATGATGTGAATGTTGGAACACTTGAAGTTATCCCCAAGGCTCCTTACATTATCCTTATTTTTTGGATTCATTTTTCTTTTTTCGGTTTTGATGGGTGTTTTTTGCTTTATTATGTTCCATATTGCTGATTTGATTCTTGACTTAATCTACTCTACTATTGATTCCCTGTAAATTGTTATTTATTTCAATTAGTGTATTCTGCATTTCTCACTGGTTCTTTTTTATACTGTTAGGATCTTACTAAGTTCATTGAGCATCCTTAAAACCAGTGATTTGAGCTCTGCATCTAGTAGATTGCTACTCTCCATATTGTTTAGTTCTTTTTATGGACTTTTGTTCTGTCCTTTTATTTGGGAAATATTTCTATTTCTCCTCATTTTGGAAGCCTCCCTGTGTTTGAATTTATGTATTAGGTAGATGTGCTTGGTAGAGTGGCCTAATGTAGTAGATGCTTTGTAGGGTCTAGCAGCACAGACTCCACTATCTCCCAAGCTGGGTACTAAAGGTCATCCCACTGTGTGAACTATATACATCCTCCTCTTGTAGTTGAGACTTCATTGATGTTGGCACAGCAATGGGAGAGATTTACCCAAGTTAATCAGCTGCAAGGACTGGCTGTGACCACTGACCACTGACCTCTTATGATTGTGGAGGTTCAGCTGTGCAGAGACCACCCAAGAGAGAAGGTCTTACTTCTACAGGACTCCAGTGCCTGCTAAGTCTTCTCCTTGAGTGTGTCCCTTGTGGGGGTGCTTAGGTAGTGGTGTTTCAATGTGATCTGAAATTGTCCACTTGGTGAACTGGCTTTGAGGCTTCCTGGGAAGTGCAGACCATGATCAACCACAACTTGTGTTCTGCCCAGGGCCCCCTAGCACAAACTACAAAGTGATCTCCATATGGCTGGTAATTGTTTTGGGCTTGGAGTTGTCCAGGTGAGGCCAAGCTGTGAACCAAATCAGCTGCTGCTATTGCTAGTCCTAGGGCCACTCAACAGGAGGCATAGGGCTTGCTAAGGCCAGTTGCTGCTTGTTTGAGAGAATTTAGGAAAATCCAAAGCATGAGCCAAAGCAAGCCATTTCTTAAAAAAAAGAAAAAGAAAAAAAAAAGCCCTTGGAAATAACTTGGGTCAGTCTGTAATTTGTTTTGGGTGTGTCCTCAGGGAATCACCAGGACGGGAAAAACAGTGTGAGCCAAGCTGATGGAGACTCAGATGTGGCACCAATCTACCAGCTCTGTGTGGGGAGGTCTCAGAAAAGGAACAATGGTCTTTGTTAGCACTTCTCTCTGCGAGAAAGCTAACCCTCCAGCTCTCACTCTGATACCAAATAATTTAGTTTCTCCCTATTCATTTCCGATGCCTTTCAAGTTGCTGCCCCTAGTCTGGAGCTCAAAGGGAGTGAGTTTGAGTAAGTTTGTGTGTAGGCCCTTTAACAGGAACTGCCAGAATTTATGGGAGCTTCTCTTCCTGGCAGTGGAATCCTTATGCTGGGGTGCCTGGTGTGGGGCTGGGACCACTTGCTCCTCAGGGGAAACTTTCCAGGGAGGAGGTCCACCCCAATCTGTCACATGTGGGTGTGGCACCAGACTGTTCTATATCTCTGTCCATCCTACCAGTTTCAATGTGGTTTATTCTTTAATTCCATAGTTGTAGGACTTCCATTCAGCTTGATTTATGTTAATTCTGAATGTTGGTTATTCTGTAGTTTAATTGTAATTTTCATATGATGTGGGAGAAGGCGAGTACCACATTTATCTATGCCACCATCTTGACTGCAAATCACTTTTTTCCACTTCTTCTTTCATTTTTTTATTGTATCCAAATGAGAAGATGGGTGTTAGCTGAACCAATTGTGGTAATCATTTCACTATATATGTAAATCAAACCATCATGCTATATGCCTCAAACTTTTACAATGGAATATGCCAATCACTTCTTACTGAAAAGATATGAAAATAATATAAACAACTATATGCTATCAATTTTGAGCTTTGGAGATGAAATAAACTAAATTTTTATATTTAAATTTTAAATTAAATCTGTAGATAGTGTGTATCAACAATGATCTCATAGAATTTGAAAGCCTGAATAAGTCTATAACTACAAAAAATTGAAATGGTGGTTAAAATCTTACCAACTAGAAAATACAAAGTCCAAATGGATTTAGAGTTGTGTCCCACCAAACTTTCAAGTTACAGTCATGCCAATATTATACAAATTTATTCAAACAAAAAAAAAAAAGAGAGAGAGCACTCAGGAGCCTCTCGCGGCTTTGTTGTTTGGCTGGCCTTTTTCGCATCCTCCAGTTACCAGACCAAGGGCTATGGCTGCTGCAGCGAGGGCGTGGGGGTGGGCGCCCGGCTTCTGCACGCTTTCTCCGTGGCCCTGGGTGGTGCAGTTTGTCGATGGCTGTTCCTTGCTGGAGCCCGCTGTGGGAGCCCGCGGCCTTTCGGGAAGCGGGCGGCAGGGTGGGAACGCGGAGCTTGTCGGCACCGGCACGTTGCAGCTCAGAAGATAAAATGATCGTCCACTATGTAAACCGTGGTGGTAAAATATTAATAACCAAAGGAAAAGTCAGCGACTTTCTGCTAGATGTTGTGGTTGAAAATAATCTAGATATTGATGGTTTTGGTGCATGTGAGGGAACCTTGGCTTCTTCTACCTGTCACCTCATCTTTGAAAAACACATATATGTGAAATTAGACACAATCACCGATGAGGAGAATGCTATGCTTGATCTGGCATACGGGCTAACAGATAGGTCCCAGTTGGGCTGCCAAGTCTGTTTGACAAAGTCGATGGACAAAATGACTGTTCAAGTACCTGATGCCATGGCCAATGCCTGACAGTCCATGGGCATGGACAAGAACTCCTAACAGAACAAACAGGAATATTTTATAACACTTTACTTATTTTTATAATTATTACTTAATGTAATTAAATGAGCGCATGGATGAATGGGTTTACTTTTATGACCAGCTTTACTACTTTAATTCACCTTGTATAACTACTAAATTCTGCAGTTCAAAAGTATGCAATCTTTATTCTGGTTGAATTATAAAAAGGAAATCAAATATCAGAAAATAGTATGATAACATGTTACCTATTTTACCTTATGTTTGCTTTGCAACTTTAGCAAAATATTTTCACATAAATCCTATGCCTACGTGCCTATAAAGTAGGTTTGAAAAGGTATTATCCCTGTTAGGTGTGGGTGAAGGCAGAGACCTAGAATGGCTTCTCTAGGGCCTTACAGTGAATTAGCAAATCTGTACTAGAATCCACATCTTGTTACTACAAATTAGTTGTTCAAATTAAAACTGGAGAAATTGTGAATATCTTATTTACAGTAGTAATTAAGTGTGAATGTGTATGGAAAAAAACTATTGCTTTGTGAACTGATTAATTTCAAAGACCACTGTAACTTTATACATAAATATTTCAGAATTTCGATTCAGTGAAAAGTGTAAGTCTGAGCACAGGCAATATAACAAAAAAAAATGAAGTAATAAACAAAAAATTAGATGTCTTTATTCTTTTCTATCAAAGTAGAATGGCCTGTCTTTGTAATATTTTAAAAATAATGCTGATCTATAAATCTCTGCCTATAACAGAATAAAGAATTTATGGATTAGGTTTTTTCTGTCCTGAGTTGAACAAGGAAATGAGCAAGGTTCCGCACTGCACAGCCCAAATGGAGCTGCCCAATGTGCAGTGAGCTCAGCAGCATGCACAGTCCCGAGGAAGAGGGGAATGGCTTGATCACCACAGATGACCAATTATGCATGGCAAATATTTGTAACTTTATCTTTACTATGACTAAACTGGTAAATGATAATAAAGCAGTATGCTCTTGGAAATACAATAAAACATCAACTAGCTTGGACTAATCGTGGAGAAGGGCAGAACAAATAAATGAAAGAAAAAGTAAACTTTAAGACCCTTGAGTTTCATGTCCATCTGTGCAGTTTGATTATTTGCACAAATATTTAAGTGCAGTATTTGACCTACACCATTGTGTTATGTCCGTTGAAGAATAGAGAGATGAAAAAGATAAGGATACCCTCAGGAGCTCACCTTTAATTAAGAAAAGATAAAATATTTGTATGCACAAATAATTTGCTTGAACTAAGTTGACTGATTTGCCAAATAGAATACTTTAAAACTAGTTAATATGTAAAAAGTGAGAATACTTTAAAATTAGTTAATCTGTAAAAAGCAGTAGGAAGAATTTAAGGTTTCTAATGTTCATTTGACATTTTGTAACTATCGAGTGCCTTCTACGTAGCGAGCACTATACTTTAAAGTACTTATTTTAGTTCTCTTTATTAGCTTCAGTATTCTCCATGCATTCTTCCATGGATTACCTAAACTCTCCTTTCCAGAACTTTAATGATAACATTCAGCCTAAACATTCTAAAATTTAGATTCTAATTTCTTCAGTTTTTCAAATTAGGAAAGTTAATATTAAGTAAGTTTAATTGTATTATTTAAATAAAATCTATCAAACATTAAATATTCTTTAAAAAAAAGAAAAAATAGAATTCAACTTATTCTATAAGGCCAGCAGAAAACTGGCTTCTAATACCACCATCCGATAAGATATAATGAGATAGAAACATTGCAAACCATTTCATCATGATTGTAGTTGCAAAAATTTTAAACAAAGTTTGATTAACAAATCAAATCCAAATGTATATAAAAGAAGATAATACATCATGAGTCAGTTTGTTTTGTCCTATGCATGCAATGACAATTTAATATTAGAGTATCCATAAAAAATGTATTACATTAACAAATAAAAGAGAAAGGACTTTTTGTAAAATTTAACATACATTAATATAAACTCAGTAAATTAAAAATAGGAGAAAATATATATTTATTGATCTCAGAGAGAAAGGAGGGATAGAGACAGACAGACAGAGAAAAACATCAATTTGTTGTTCCACTTAGTTACGCATTCATTGGTTGATTCTTCCTCCAATTGTGATGTATTTGGACGATGCTCTAACCAACTGAGCTACCTGGCCAGAGCCAGGAGAAAAAAACTTATATGGGGAAAGTGTATATATTAAAAATGAAGAGCAAACATCATCCTAACTGTGCACCGTTATAATCATTCATTCTAAAATAAGGAATAATACCATCGTGCTTGCTATACTTCTGTTTAATGTAGCATTGAAAGTCCCACATAGTGCAAAAACTAAGAGAAAGAAATATAAGGGCTAGAAAACATAAGTAGTATTTATTATTCTCAGCTGATATGATCTTTGCACTGAAAACCAAAATATCTACAGATAAATTATAAAAATAGGATGGTTTGACAAGCTCATTGGTTATAAGATTAACATATTTAAAGTTCAGTTGTGTTTTCTTTATACTATTAGCAAACAATTGGAAAATTTAAAAAGAAGACATTTTAAACCAGAGAATTCCATGTAATTAGACATAAATAAAAATATGCAACACACTCAGAATACCACAAAACTTTAATATATTTGTGAATGCTTAAATAAATTAAGAACTATACCATATTCATGAACAAAACCCCTCAATATCAAATTAATTTATAAATTCCCAAATTACTATAGATTCACAGCAATTTCAACCAAAATAAAATAAAGTGTTTTATGGGACTTGATGATTGCAAAATTTATTTTTTTTAAAGATTTTATTTTTATTTATTTTTAGAGAGAGGAGAAGGGAGGAAGAAAGAGCAATGTATGGTTGCCTCTCACATGGCCCTCACTGGGGACCTGGCCTGCAACCCAGGCATGTGCCCCGACCGGGAACCGAACCGGGACCTTTTGGTTCCCAGTCCGCGCTCAATCCACTGAGCTACACCAGCCGGGCTGATGATTGCAAAATTTATATGGAAGAGGAAACAACAATAGACAGGACACTTCTAAAGGAGAACATCAAGGATAAGGGATTTGCTTTATCAAATGTAAACAATTATACCAAACCATAATTAAGACTATGCATGGATATCGTATGGGTGCAAGGATAGACAAATTGATAATGGACCAAAGTAATGAGCCCAGAATCATAAAAACATTTATATATAACTTAGGTAATTCACAATATATATAAAATCAACTCTAGAAATGTGGTATATAGTATTCAATACAACATTATTCAGCCTTAAAAACGAAGTAAATTCTGACACATGCAACAACATGGATAAAGCTTAGGGATCTTTTACAAAGTGAATTAACACAGTCAAAAATGACAAATATTGCATGATTCTAATATATGAGGTACTTAAGGTAACCAAATTCATAGAGACAGAAAGCAGAATGATAATTCCTGGTGGCTGGGGGAGGATAAAATGGGTAGCTGTTTTTTGGGTATAGTTTCAGTTTAGAAAGATGAATGGAGTTCTGGAAATGGATGATGGTGATGATTGCACAACAATATAAATGTGTTTAATACTAATGAATACAGAAATATAGATGGTAAATTTTATATTGTGTGATTTACCACAGCTAAAAATTTGAAAACAGTCAGTCAAATTGCCAGGGGAGTCTCCACGCATTGGCCAAGATGGCAGCAGGGAGAAATTCTTACACTGAGCACACCAAAAGCTAGAGATAAGAAAGGATAGGGCCTGAGAATTTGCAGAAAGCTAAAAGACAAATGGGTAGGGCCCAAGAGTGCCAAAAGCTAGAAAGATGAATGAGTAGGCCCCAAGCACAATGAAAGCTAGAAAGATGAATAGATAGGGCCTGAGCACACTGAAAGCTACATTTATGAATGGATAGGGCCCTGAGCATGGTGAAAGCTGTAGAAATTAATGAATAGGGCCCCACCCATGCCCAAAGCTAAAAAGATATTTGGATTAGAAAAAATGCCCTCTTCCCCCTATTCCTATATGAACTTTGGGCTTGATCAGGAAGATGAAAATGGCATTTGAGATGGGAGTCCACCATTCTTCCAGGTTGTATGGCACCTGAATAAATCTTTTTTCTTTTTGCATCAACACCTGCCTCATGAATTTGGCTTTTTGTGGCAATAGGCATCCAAACCTCTGTTTTTGTTTGGTAAGAGTTTTGGTGCCTCAGATGGGATTGTGTGGACCTAAGTAAGTCCTAGAGAGCTTGGGCTCAGGTCCCACCTACTTATGGCAGGCTGACCCCAAGATCAGAACTGTGGGGACTTCCCAGCGTCAGGGAACTTCTCTGCACTCCTGCTCAAGTTGTCAGCCACTTGAAGTGACTGGCTGGTGAAAGAAAAGGGGTCTGGAAAGAATACGGACTCTAAAACTAAGTGAGTTGATCCAGCGTGCACACTGGGGATCCTCTATCCCTACCATTTGGGCCTTTGTGTTACTGGGGTGTGTTTAGGATTATTTGGGCCTTTGCACTTTTGGGGTCCATTTAGGTCCACTTGTAGTATTGGTTGGCAGAAGATAATACCTAAGATGCTTGTGAGCACTCATTGGGAATAATGGAAGTATGGATTCTATTTTGTTTATATGTTGCCACATGGTCTGGGGTCTTGTCATGATTATGGTTTTGGGTTTGTACTTTTGTGCCACAGGGGTTATTCTGTTTCAATTCCTGAAGTAAGCCCACTGGGCCAAACTTTAGCAGATTGGTCCATGTATAGCTATTAACCAATGTCTAAGAAGGAATTGGTTTTCTGTTGTAACACAGCTTGGCCTATGTATACTTTAGACTATGAAAGATAATGGCACCTCATTGGTTCCCTAAATTACTACATCATCATGCAATTAAAATTATTTTTGCCAACGGTCAGGGAAATGGGACGAAATCCCTTATGTCCAGGCAGTTAATGTCTTTACACAGTAAGGATTTAGCAAGGAAAGGGAACTACTTAATGATGCAGAGAAGGTAAGTTGCTTAAAAACACTTCTCTGATAATAAGACACAAGAAGAAAAGGAAAATGAGGAAATGAATCTCTTTAATTTCCTGAACCCAGGAGACAAAGAATAAACAGCATAAAGACTTCCTCCATCACCACTCTGCTACTAAATATCCCTGAAATAGGGCCCAATGGGGCAACAGGCCCACTTCTGTCTGATAAAGTAATGGTCTCCCCCTCAAAGACCTAGAAGGGTACCCAGTTTGGACAGGGATGATCCCTATCCAGAGCAGGACAATTCCCTTTCAGGCAATACCCTCTAGGTGGAAAAACAGGTGGGCTACTATGTGGCCCACACTCCATTT
The DNA here is from genome assembly GCA_004026765.1 of Micronycteris hirsuta. NCBI lineage: Eukaryota > Metazoa > Chordata > Mammalia > Chiroptera > Phyllostomidae > Micronycteris > Micronycteris hirsuta. Next base: position 99,017 of record PVJI01004275.1, on the reverse strand, counting down.
TCCACTTCAGATTTACTGAATTGGAAGAATTCCAACCCCCCATATAGGGAGGATCCTCAGAACATGGAAGATCTTATCACCTCAATATTTGTAACTTACAATCCAAACTGGGCAGATATACAAGCTCTCCTTAACATCCTGCTAACAACAGTGAAAGGTGCCTGCTTATAAATAGGCCAATAAAGAGGCTCATTTCTTCCATCAAGAGAATCCCAATGGGACCCTCAACCCAGGCAGGACAATTCCCTTGAAAGAGCCTAAATATGACCCAACTAGTGGCAACCTAGCCTTCCTAGAACATTACAAAAGGTGCATATTAGAAGGGCTTAAGAAAGGGATGCCTAAACAAAAGAGCCTGAATATGATAAAGTTCATGCAACAAAAAACAAATGAAGATTCTTCTGAATTTTTAGAAAGGATCTATCAGGCCTATTGAAAGCACAATGATGCTGACCCACAGGCACCAGAAAATGTCTGGATAGTAAACCTGATTTTTATTGGGCAAAGTGTCCCAAATATCAGAAGGAAGCTCCAACATTTAGACAGGGTATTGGGAATGGATCCCTCTCAGGTGGTGGACATTGCATTTAAAGTTCACCATGCCCAGAAAACCAGGAAGTTAAAACAGGCCACAGTTTTCTTAGAAAAAATTTGGGGAAACCAGAAGGAGAGGCATGACCCTAAAAGAAAAGGAAAAGACCCATTGAAGTGCCAATCAATGTGTCTATTGCAAAGAGGAAGGCCATTGGAGAAAGGACTGCTGAGAACTCAAAAAGAAAAAGAAAAATGATTTTTAAAAAAACCCTTGCTGAGAAATTCTGTAAAGGAAAGATGAGTCTGATGATGAATAAGAAGGCCCAGGGGATCCCCTAGACATCTCCCACCTATTGTTATTTTCCCACAGGAGTCCCAGGTACAGTTGACAGTGGGGAACAAGCTAATTGATTTCTTTGTAGATATGGGAGCTACATACTCAGTGCTAAATACAAAACCAAACAAGAAAAGTTCAGCTGCAGTAATGGTTACTGGAGTGACCAGGCAATTACAAAAGTAGGCCTTCCTTCAACCTCTAGAATGCCAGTTTGGGAGTCATTATGCATAGTTTTCTCTACATTACAGACTACCCCATTCCATTGGTAGGCTGAGATTTACTTTGTAAATTGCATGTACAAATAACTTATTCTCCTGAGAAGCAGCAGTTATGTGTAGAAGTCATGATGAAATATGCTCTCCAGCTCCAGGCACTTCCAACCTGCTTAGAATGACTTGGAGGTGGACCCTTCCCACCCAAGAACTATGAGCAGGTTGATCAAGTTGTTTGGGTCAGTAGAACACCAGGTAGAGTGGTTAACATTCAACCTGTAAAATTAACCTACAAAAGTGGTGTGGATCCCACCAAAGAAACAATACCCCCTTAAAAGGAAGACTTAGAGGGAATTCAAGCAGTATTACAAAAGTTCTTAAAATCAAGATTAATCCAGACATGCCAGTTTCCCTTTAACACTTTCATTCTACCAGTGAAAAATCCTCACTCTGACAAGTATCAATTTGTACAGGATCTTAGGGCCACAGATGAGATTGCCTAGGATATTCATCCTCCAGTGCCCACCCCTATACTTTGTTGACCATGGTGCCTATGGAGAGCAAATGGTTTTCAGTCCTAGACTCGAAGGATGTCTTTTTCTGCATCCCAATAGATGATCAGCCTCCACTACTATTTGCCTTTGCATGACAGGACCCAGAAACTAAAGCCGTGCTCCAATACTATTGGGCTGTGTTGCCACAAGGATTTAAGAATCCCCTGACTATGTTTAGGGGAATATTAACAAAAGACTTAAGGAATATTCAATTGAAATTGAGAGTTCTTCTACGCTATGTGGATAACTTATTGGTAATAAGCAATACTTATGAGGACAGTTAGCTCAACACCATCACAGTCCTGAAACATTTGGCAAAAAGAGGATATAAATTATCACTTCACAAGGCACAATTTGCAAACATGAAGTGGCATACCTGGGTTCCAACTGAAACATGGCACTAAGGAGCTGAATGACTGATTGAAAATAAGCCATTGCTACAATAAAAATCCAAGAGAATCAGAAGCAGATTTTGTGGATTCTTAGAGATTTCAGGGTTCTTCCAAATTTGGATTCTAAACTTTGGACTTATAGCAGAACCATTGTATAATTCTTTAAAAGGACTAGACTCTGAATATTTTGAATGGACAAGAAACTGTTAGGTGACACTTGACATCTTGAAGGAAAACCTGGTTTCAGCTCCCACACTAGGATTGCCAAATTTAGAGAAACATTTCAAATTAAATATTCATAAAAGGCAAGGAATCAGACCGGGGGCACTACCTCAGATTCTGGGAAATATCCTTCAATCCATAGCCTTTCCCTCAAAGAAATGAATCATAACAATGGGATGGCCACCATGCCTCCAGACAGTGGCAGCTACCTTAGACACTTTACAGGAAACAAAGAAATTCACTCTAGGGCAGCCTATTATGGCATTTGTACCATACCAGGTCCTAACTCTATTGAAATAGAAAAGAGGGTATTGGCTGATGGCAGAGTGCATGGGAAAATGTCAGGCCATTTTATTATATAACATAAATATTACCTTACAGCCTATCTTAAATCTGACTATTCTACTCCCAGATCAGAGGGAGGCTCAGACCTTCAGCATGGTTGCTTGGAAATCACTGACCAAGGTTATTTCAGCAGACCAGATCTGTTGGACCAGTCACTGTCAGAACCTGCCTGGGATAAGAACAGCTTCATAGAGAATGGTCAGTGATGGGCCATGTACACAGTATTCACCATAGACAAGGTAATAGAAGCCCAAACCCTGGCCATAGGAATCTCAGCACAAGGGCTAAACTGATAGTCTTCAACAGAGCCTTAGAATTGTCTCAGGGAAAGAATGTTAACATCTACACTGACTCTAAATATGGCTTCCTGGTAGTCCATGCCCATGGGACAATACAGAAAGAAAGAGGGCTCTTATCCTAGGGGAATAAAGATATCAAACTTGCAACAGAGATTTTGCAATTACTAGAGGCAGTGAATCTACCAAACAGGATTACCATAATATACTTCCCAGGACACCAGAAAAACAGTTCCTAAATGAGCCAGGGAAACCAAAGTGCTGATAAAGCATCAATATAAGCCTACCCAGGGATACTATCCCTTGGGAATATTATTTCCCATTTGAATTAGTCAGAATTTAAACCCCATTACATAGGTCAAGATGTGAAATGGGCCTGTGAATGGGGATTCTCTAACATAGACCCTAATTTTACATGGATGGGTAACACTCATGGTATGATCTTACTCCCTGAATCTCTAGTGTGTTCCACCTTCAAACACCTACATGAAGAGACCAACTTTAATGGACCTCATTAGACCAAACCTGAAGGGACCTCATTTGCAAAGGACCATCCAGAGGATTATCCAATCCTGTCAGACATGTACCAAAACCAATCCTAAGACAGAACATGCCCCAAAAGAAAAGGAAGTACAGTATAAAACAATATACTAATTTCAAAACTGGCAAGTTGACTTTACACAGATGCCAAAACCAGAGGAAACTTTAAATTTTTATCAGTTTTTGAGGACACTTTTCATGGATGGGTAGAGGCATACTCCACTAGAACTGAGAAGGCAATTGAGGTAGCAAAATTTCTACTTAAAAAGAATAATCCTTAGGTTTGAACTTCCTCACAGCATTCAAAGCCACAATGGACCACTGTTCACTTCAGATACCTCCCGGAAGATAGAACAGGCATTACAGATTCAACGGAAGCTACATGCATCTTGGAGACCTCAATCTACAGGAAAGAGCAAGAAAACGAACCACACAATAAAGAAGACCCTGGTGAAAATATGCCAGGAAAAACATTAAAAATGGAACCAGGCAGTCCCTATTGCCTTGCTCTGAATTAGGGTAGTACCCCAAAGTGGTATTAAATTTAAAATAGTTTATGGGAGACCCTTCCAAGTTTCTGTTTTAGAAACACCCTTTTTATATTTAGAGCATGAATCAAGAATTAAACAATATGTACAACATCCAGGGCAAACAATACCAATTTTGTATAAGTTTGCTCATTGCAGGCCCATCTACCCATCTGACAAGCCCTTACACCCACTCCAGCCAGGAGATTGAGCCTTACTAAAGATCTGAAACACTCAAGGCCCTAAATAGCAGGTAGCTGAGCAATGGACTCATTCCTATGATGCTCTGCTGATAACACACTCTTCCCTTTAAAGGTCACAGAAGTGAAGCCTTGGATCTACCACACACGGAAAACATGTGCACCACCTGAGGAGGACCAAGATCTTGCTGCTTCTGTTGATACTGCAAGGGAAAGCTGGGTCTGCACTCCTAAAGAAGATTGAAAATTCCTTTCAAAAGGGACAGCAGCTCCCAAAGCTAAGTAATAATGTTTTATTTTATTATTTTATTTATTTACTTTTTCGTATCCTTTTTTCTTTTTTAAGTTTTTTATTTGTTAAATTATATTTTATTGATCATGCTATTACAGTTTTCCCAATTTTCCTGCTTTGTTCCCCCTCCATCCTGTAGCCCCCAACCCTCCAGCACCACCCCCCTAGTTCATGTCCATGGGTTGTACATATAAGCCCTTTGAGTTCTCTGTTTCTTATACCATTTTTTACTTCCCCATATATTTAATGCCTACCAATTATGTTTCTTCTTCCCTGTACCTTTTCCCTGCTATTCCTCCCCTCCTCCTCCCCACTGAAAACCCTCCATGTGATGTCCATTTCTCTGATTCTGTTCCTGTTCTAGTTGTTTGTTTAGTTTTTCTTTTTGCTATTTTTCTTTATTTTTTTTTAGGTTCATTTGTTGATAGTTGTGAGTTTGTGGTCATTTTACTGTTCATAATTTTTGATCTTCTTCTTTTCTTAGATAAGTCCCTTTAACATTTCATATAATTAGGGCTTGGTGATGATGAACTCCTTTAACTTGACCTTATCTGGGAAGCACTTTATCTGCCCTTCCATTCTAAATGATAGCTTTGCTGGATAGAGTAATCTTGGATGTGGGTCCTTACCTTTCATGACTTCCAAAACTTCTTTCCAGCCACTTCTTGCCTGCAAGGTTTCTTTTGAGAAATCAGCTGATAGTCTTATGAGCACTCCTTTGTAGATAACTCTCTCCTTTCCTCTTGCTGCTTTTAAGATTCTCTGCTTATCTTTAATCTTGTGTAAGTTAATGATGATGTGCCTTGTTGTGTACTTCTCTGGCTTCCTGAACTTCCTGAAAGTCTATTTCTTTTGCCAGATTGGGGAAGTTTTCCTTCATTATTTGTTCAAATAAGTTTTCAATTTCTTACTGTTATTCTTCTCTCTCTGGCACACCTATAGTTCGGATATTGGAATGTTTAAATTTGTCCCCGAGGTTTGTAAGACTCTCTTCACTTATTTTTTAATAGATTTTTTTATTTTTATTTATTTTTTTAGAGAGAGGGGAAGGGAGGGAGAGAGGGAGAGAAACAGCAATGTATGGTTGCCTCTCACATGGCCCTCATGGGGACCTGGCCCGCAACCCAGGCATGTGCCCCGACTGGGAATCAAACCGGGACCCTCTGGTTCCCAGCCCGTGCTCAATCCACTGAGCTACACCAGCCAGGGCTCTCTTCACTTTTTTGAATTATTGTTTCTTCATTCTGTTCTGGTTGGATGTTTATTTCTTCCTTTTGATCCAAATCGTTGATTTGAGTCCTGGTTTTCTTCCTACCATTGCCGGTCCCCTCAATATTTTGCTTTATTTCATTTTGGGTCTTTCATTTGTGCTTTCATTTTTCAACCAAGCTCAATCAGTTCTGTGAGCATTTTGATTACCAGGGCTTTAAATTCTCTGTCAATAGGTTGGCTGTATCCTCATTGCTTACCTCTCTTTCTGAGGTTTTGCTGTGTTCTTTCATTTTGGCCCTATTTTTTTCCCAGGGCCCCTGTTAAGTTTTAAGGGGGTGAGGCCTTAGGTATTCACCCAGGCAGGGCAAATCTCCTTGCTGGGCTGTGGCACTACCTGTGGGGGAGGGGCCAGAGAGGGAACAATGCAGCTTGCCTGCTCCTCTCTAGCACACTTTTCAATGAACTCTCATGTGAGACTGGGAGTTTCTCCCACCACAGCAACTGCCATAGTCCACAGCCACCTCTGAGTCTCAATTTCCCCTGAAGTCAGCTACCCCTGTGCAGCCAGCTGCCTCACTGCAGCCAGCCCCACCCCCATGGTCCACCGCCTCACTGCAGTTTCTCTCCATCTTACCGGGCTGGTTGTTCTGTTCTTTAATTCTGTGGTTGTCGGAGGTCCATGCAGTTTGATTTTGTCGCACTTCTGATTATTTATTGATTTTAGATTGGTTGTTATCCTCCTTTTGGTTGTGTGAGGAAGCAAAGGGTTTCTACCTATGCCTCCATCTTTTCTCGAACTCTCTCTCATCCTTTTTTCTACATTTCCCAGGCTGTGAAAACTTCTATGGTAGGAGACCTGTGGGACTCAGTTGTGCAGTCTCCTTGATCTCTTGAACTTCATGTTCTTGGGATGCCCTTTATGCCATTTATGTTGGCTCTCTGGTTGTAATTAGGTTTCGATTTTTGTTGGGTTGTTCTTGGGTGGGTCCTTCCCTCCATCTGACTGAGTGTCACTCTTCCCACCATGTCTTGTATGCTGTTATGCAGGTGCTGCCAGAACAAAACCACAATGCCCAGGAAACAAACCCATACCTGCAAAAATGACCCCCACCTACAATCACACTATCTACAGCAAATGAGCCAAAAGGATGCAAAGAGATTAAGACTATTATAAGAAAGGAGAAATCAATATGAATTGACTAAATGAAATAAAAATTATTTTGAGAGGTGGAGGGAGGAGCAATAATAAGAGTAGGGAATCAGGGCAATGTGAACAGAGAAAGTAAAATTCACATCATAAATAAAAAAGGGAGTGAAAAAGGTGGAATGGAGCAAGAGAAGGGAAGCACAGAGTATTAGGTATAAACAGAAATGTATAAAAGAATATAGTGAGAGATAGAAAAAGAAAACATAAATAAATAAATAAATAAAGACAAATTAGAGAAGATCCAACACAGCAATATCAACAACAAATGAGCTAAGATTAATATAGGTGAGATGGGATTAATTGGGGAAAAAGAAAGAAAGAAAAGCTTAACAGATGTCTAGAGGAAAGGGTAGTTATTCTGAGATGATAGAAGGACAAGGAATACTAAGAGTAAAGAACAGAAACCATGCTAAGATTGGGAAAAATTAAAATTTGAGATGAGATCTGAGGCAGCAGAGGAGCTGAAGCATGGGTGGCACAGGAACCCCAGTGGCAGGCCCAGCAAGCTGGAGACCAGGGAGGGCTTGGTGCGGGTGCACCCGCCAGGCCGCTGGGTGGGCTGGCTACGATCCACACCTTGCTGGAAGCCCAGAGAGGTTTAATTTTTCTTGTCTTCTAAAAAAATGGCAGAAACGTCATCGGAGCCTCCGGGGCACCTTGTTATACACTCAGACACTCACAGTAACAGTGTCCTGGCCAGTTTCAAGGACCAGGGGAAGAAAGGCTTTCTCTGTGACATTACTTTACTCATGAAGAATGTGCATTTCTGAGCCCACAAAGCCTTACTGGCTGCTAATAGAGAATATTTCTCAATGATGTTTGCCACAGAGGGGGAGATCAGCCAGTCCACTTATATGCTGGAAGGCATGGTAGCCGACACATTTGGTATCCTGCTGGAGTTCATCTACACAGGTTGTCTCCAGGCCAGTAAGAAAAGTACAGAAAAAAGTCCTGGCTACTGCTCAGTTCTTAAAAGTCTATGACCTGGTAAAGGCATATACAAACTCAAAATAATCATAGTTCCCCAAAGCCCATGACTTTGAACACACCTGGTGCTCCAGTGGTTGTTATTTCTAATATGAAAAATGATCTACTAAAGTGGAAATGAGGAAGACCAAAAAAAGTCAAAAGTTTGCAAGAGGGGAAATCAGAACTGGCTGCAGAGTAAGAAATACAGCTGAGAGTAAACAATTCAGTTTAGAACAGAAAAAACTTTGTGGTAAAAGCGGTAGATAATGGTACGCTGAATGAATAGACAGCAGCAAAAGAAATGGAAGAACCTGAGCCTGCTTGTGAGCTAGGTAGAAGGGAGGGAACCCTTGCTGAAAAAGATAAGAACTGTGATCCTAAGACCCAGGATGGACAGGACCACCAGATTCGGTACAGCAAGTGGAGGATTCAGATATCCATCAAACTTAAAGATTACAAACTTGTTGGGGATGAAGAAGACCAGGGTTCATCCAAGAAGGTCTGCAGTAGGAGAAAGCATCCAGTTGACCCTGAGACCCATTGTAAAGACTGTGGCAAAGTCTTCAAGTACAATCACTTTTTAGCAATCCACCAGAGGAGCCACATGGGTAATTATGCTTTCACAGCTTATTGCAATGTGTTTTGCAGTAGTAATGATAATAATAGATTTCATTTATTGTGTAACTTCTAGGTCATGGGTATTGTCACAAAGCCTTTATAATTATTATTGCATTTAGTTCTCACGAGAGCCCTGTGAGATAGGTTATATTACCCCCATTATACAGATTAAGAGACCAAGTCCTAGAAAGCTTAAATTTGAACCCATGTAGCCTGATTCCAGAACCTTTCTTATTTGTAGTTGTTGGTTCAAGGATATAATGTCCAGGTACCGAGCTCTAGACAAATTTATCTGCTTTCTGATTCCTGAATGTTCCTCATCTTGACCATAGCTATGCCTTTGGTCTGTGTGGACAGCTTTCTCACTCAGCCATCCAGCTGTAATCTAGCTGTAAATGTCTTTTTTTGTTTTCTCTAGCCCAGTACTGGCCAAGAGACCCTTCTCTGATGATGGTAATATCATCATCAGATAAAGGTTGTCTAATGTGGTGGCCACTAGCCACATGTGGATTTTCAGCACTTGACATGTGACAAGTGTGACTGAGGAACTGAATTTTTATTTTATTTTAAGTTAATATAAATGGCCACAATATTGGACGCTGCAGCCCTAGCCAGAAATCCCTTCTTCCTTTGAGCCTTCTCTTACACGTACACTAACTCACTCTGCTTTGGGTTGAAGTGTAGTTACCACTTAAACACCCCTCAACTTAATTGTAAGCTTATGTATAAGGACTAGTGCTTAAGTCTTCTGTCATCCTGCAGCTTGCTGTTCTCTGACCAAGCAGCACCCAGCACTGTGATTTTGAAACTGGCTGCACCTTAGAACCACCTAGAGAACTTGTAAAACTACTAGTGCCTGGGCCCCCACCCCAGAGGTTCTGATTTGTCTGGAGCCTTGGTGTTTTTAAGATAGGTGAGAACTCTGAATTCTGGTTCTTTGAACAAGGCAGACACTTGAGAAATATTTGTTGAGCTGTAATACAGCATAGTGTAAAGAGTTAAATAATTAGTCTACAAGATTGTTTAAGGAAAAAGAGCATGTAGGAGCTTCTCTTTTGTCCTGGTACTCTGAAAGTTTCCAGTGAACCACGTTAGAATGCGTCTCTCTGGAAACTCTTATCTTTCAGATCCAGAAAGTTTCCTGGAATGATTTCATAGATGATTTCTCTTCTCTGTTTTCTCTACTGTCTTTCTGGAACTCCTGTTACTTCATTGTTGAACTTCTTGGACCTATCCTCTGACTTGCTTATATTTTCTCTCCTATTTTCCACGTGGGAGATTTCCACTAATCCTCTCAGCCCTTATACTTTTTCTATTTCTACTCTTTTTTAAAGATTGTTTTATCGTTGTTCAATTACACTTGTCTGCATTTACTCCTCAACACTCCCCCCCAACCCCAGCCAAACTCACCTCCCTCCCTTCCTTCCACCCCACTCCTTGGTTTTGCCCATGTGTCCTTTATAGTTGCTCCTGAAAGCCTTCCCCCACTACCCCCTCCCACCTCCCTGCTGGTTACTGTCAGATTGTTCTTAATTTCAATGTCTCTGGTTATATTTTGCTTGCTTTTTTCTTTTGTTGATTAGGTTCCCATTAAAGATGAGATCATATGGTATTTGTCCCTCACTGCCTGGGTTATTTCACTTAACATAATCCTCTCAGTTCCATCCATGCTGTCGCAAAGGGTAGGAGCTCCTTCTTTCTGCTGTGTAGTATTCCATTGTGTAGATGTACCATATTTTTTTATCCACTCATTCATTAGTGGGCACTTAGGTTGCTTCCAGTACTTGAGTATTGTCAATTGTGCTGCTATGAACATAGGGGTGCCTAGATTCTTTTGGATTGGTTCTTAGGATATAATCCCAGCAGTGGAATTGCTGGGTCAAAAGGCAGTTCCATTTTTAGCTTTCTGAGGAAATTTCATACTGTTTTCCACAGTGGCTGCACCAGTCTGCATTCCCACCAAGAGTACACTAGGGTTCCCTTTTCTCTGCATCCTCTGCAACACTTGTTTGTTGATTTGTTTATGATGGTCATTCTGACCTGTGTGAAGTGGTATCTCATTGTGGTTTTAATTTGCATCTCTCTGCTCTGATGGTTAGTGATGCTGAGCATCTTTTCATATACCTCTGGGCCTTCTGTATGCCCTCCTTGGAGATGTGTCTGTTCAAGTCTTTTGCCCATTTTGTAATTGGGTTCTTTGTCTTTCTGTACTGGAATCATGTGAGTTCTTTATATATTTTGGAGATCAAACTCTTGTCCGAGGCATCATTGGAAAATATGTTTTCCCATATATTTGGTTTTCTTTTCATTTTAATACTGTTTTCTTAAGCCATGCAAAGGATTTTTCTTTTGGTGAGATCCCATTTGTTTATTCTTTCCTTTATGTCCCTTTCTCTAGGGGACATGCCAGTGAAAATATTGCTGTGTGGAATGTCTGAGATTTTCCTGTGGATGTTTTCCTCTAGGACTTCTATGGTGTCACTACTTACATTTAAGTCTTTTATCCACCTTGAATTTATTTTTGCATGTGGTCTAAGTTGGTGATCGAGTTCCATTTTTTTTTTGCATGTTGCTATCCAGATCTACCAATACCATTTGTTGAAGAGACCATTTTATGCTGCTGTCCCCTTTGTCAAATATTAATGACCATAGAGACTTGGGTTTATTTTTGAGCTCTTTGCTCTATTCCATTGGTCTATGTGTCTGTTCTTATGCCAGTACCAGGCTGTTTGAATTATAGTGGCATTGTAATATAGTTTGATATCAGGTATTGTGATCCCTCCTACTTTGTTCTTCTTTCTCAAAATTGCTGTACCTATTCAGGGTTGTTTATGGTTCGATATAAATTTCTGAAATGTTTCTTTTATATCTCTCGAATATGTCATTGGTACTTTAATAAGAATTGCACTGAATCTATAAATTGCTTTGGGTAGCATGAACATTCAGATGATATTAATTCTTCCAATCCATGAGCATGGTACATGTTACCATTTGTTTGTGCTTCCTTCATTTCTTTCTTCAGTGTTCTGTAGTTTTCTGAATATGGGTCTTATACATCCTTGGTTAAGTTTATTCCTAGGTACTTTATTTTTGTTGTTGCTATAGCATATGGGATTTTTTCCCCTTACTTCTGTTTCTGATATTTCGTTGTTGGTGTACAAAAATGCCTTTGATTTTTGAATGTTGACTTTGTATCCCGCTGTTTTGCCAAATTCATTTACTAGGGTAAGTAGTTTTTTGGTGGAGTCTGTAGGATTTTCTCTGTACACTATCATGTCATCTTCAAACAATGACAGTTTTGCTTCCTCCTTTCCAATTTGGATACCTTTTATTTCTTTTTCTTGTCTGATTGCTGTGGCGAGGACGTCCAATACTACATTGAATAGAAGTGGTGAAAGCAGACATCCTTGTCTGATCCTAGTGGGAAAGATTTTAGTTTTTGTCCATTGAGTATGATGTTGGCTGTAGGTCTCTTGTATATGGTCTTTATTAGGTTGAGGAATGTTCCCTCTATTCCCACTTTGCTGAGTGTTTTTATCATAAATGGATGCTGTACCTTACCAAATGCTTTTTCCACAGCTATTGATAGGGTCATGTGATTTTTGTCTTTGCTTTTGTTTATGTGATGGAGTACATTTGTTCATTTGTGAATATTGAACCATCCTTGCATCCCTCAGATGAATCCCACTTGATCATGGTGTATGCTCTTTTTAATGAATTGCTGGATGAGGTTTGCCAATATTTTGTTGAGGATTTTAGCGTCTATGTTCATCAGAGATACTGGCCTGAAATTTTCTCTCTTTGTTATGTCTTTATCTGTTTTTGGGATTAAGATGATCCTGGCTTCATAAAAAGAATTTGGGGGTTTCCTTCTTCTTGGATTTTTTGGAGTAGTCTGTGAAAGATAGGGGTTAGTTAGCTCATCCTTAAATGCTTTGTAAATTTCTTTTGTGAAACTGGTTCAGGGCTTTTGTGTATCGGGAGTTTTTTGATTAGTGCTTCAATTTTATCAGCTGTTATTGGTCTGTTCAGGCTTTCTGGTTCTTCACTCAGTTTTGGAAGATTATATTTTTCTGGAAATTTGTCCACTTCATCTAAGCTTTCAAATTGCTTGGCATATAGTTCTTCATAGTAATTTCTTACAATCTTTTGTATTTCTCTGGTATCAGTTGTAATCTTTCCTCTTTCATTTCTGATTGTGTTTATTTGGTTCCTCTCTCTTTTTTTCTTGATGTGTCTGCTTAAAGACTTGTCAATTTTGTTTATCTTTTCAAAGAACCAGCTCCTGGATTTATTGATCCTTAGAATCGTCCTTGTAGTCTCTATGCCATTTAATTCTGCTCTGATCTTGGTTATTTCCTTCCTTATCCTTGCTCTGGGCTGTCTTTGTGTTTGTTTCTCAAGTTCCTGTAGGTGTAGGGCTAGGTTGTTTATTTGAAATGTTTCTATCTTTTTTAGGTAGGCCTGTATCGCTATGAACTTCCCTCTCATGAGTGCCTTCGCTGTGTCCCATAAGTTTTGGATTGTTGTGAGTTCATTTCCATTTCTTTCCAGAAATTTTTGTTTTCTTCCTTAATCTCATTCTTGACCCATTTATTGTTTCATAGCATGGTATTCAATCTCCATCAGTTTGAGTGTTTTGGGTTTTTTTTCTTGAGGCTGGTTTCTAGTTTCAGTCCCTTGTGGTCAGAGAAAATGTTTGATATGATTTCAATTTCCTTCAATTTGATGAGGCTTTTATTGTGTCCTATCATGTGGTCTATCTTTGAAAATGTTCCGTGTGCATTTGAAAAGAATGTACATTTTGTTTCTTTGGGATGAAAGGCTCTCTATATATCAGTTAAGTCCATTTGATCTAGAGCATTGTTCAAACTCACAATATCTTTGTTAATATATTGTTTGGAAGGTCTATCAATTTTTGACAGTGGGGGGTTGAAATCCCCTACTCTAATTGTATTGCTGTCAATACCTTTCTTAAAGTCCTCCAAGATTTTCTTTGTGTATTTGGGTGCTCCTATGTTGGGTGCATATATATTTACAATGTTTGTCTTCTTGATGGATTCTTCCCTTGACTATTATGAAGTGACCTTCTGTGTCTCTTTTTACGGTACTTTTTTTTTTTTTTTTTGAAGTCTATTTTGTCTGATACAAGTATGGCTACTCGGCTTTTTTTCCCTGTCCATTTGCTTGGAATATTTGTTTCCAGCCCTTCACTTTCACTCTCTATAGGTCTTTTGTTCTGAGGTGGGTCTCTAACAGGCAGCATATGGGTGGGTCTTGATTTCTATGTCTTTTGATTGGAGCACTTAATCTGTTTACATTTAAGGTTATTATTGATAGGTACTTATTCATTGCCATTTTTTCGTACCTGTGTTCCTTTCTCTCTCACTCTTTTTCTTCCTTTTCTTAAAGCATCCCCTTTAGCATCTCTTGCATAGCTGGTTTGGAGGAGGTATAGTCTTTGAGGCTTCTTTTGTCTGGAAAATTCCTTGTTTGGCCTTCCATTTTAATTGAGAGCCTTGTTGGGTAGAGTAATCTTGGTTGCAGGCCTTTGCTTTTCATTACTTGGAATATTCCTTGCCAATCTCTTCTGGCTTGTAGAATTTCCATGGAGAAGTCAGCTGCTAGCCTTATTGGGGCTCAGTTGTATGTTACTTTCTGTTTCTCCCTTGCTGCCTTTAAGACTGTGTCTTTGTCTTTGAAATTTGCCATTTTAATTATGATGTGTCTTGAAGTGGGCCTCTTTGGGTTCCTCTTGATTGGGACTCTGTGTTTCCTGGATTTGTGTGACTTTCTCTCTCATCAAATTAGGGAAGTTTTCCATCATTACTTTTTCAAATAGGTTTACCATTCCTTTGTGGAGAGAAAATAAGACACCGCACTCGAAGGCAGGTGAATAGCCAGAAGCCCTGAAACACTGGAGCCACTGGTTATTTATTGATTAAAATTCTATAACTCCTTTACATAATATCTCTTAAATCAAGTGGCGTTTGACAGTTTTCTTGCCCCATTTCCTTAGTGACTTATGTTTTCTTAGTGACCCATGTATTCCTGCCCCATTTCCTTAGTGACCTGTTTCCTAGTGACCCAAGATCAACAAATGGGTTCATACAGTGGCCATGCGCCTGGAGCTCGCAGTTTGCCATGGCTTCGACAGACACACTCCCACATTCCTTCCTCTTCTTCTCCTTCTGGTATCCCTATTATATGGATATTATTACATTTCATGTTGTTCTGCAGTTACCTTAACCCATCTTCATTCTTTCTGAGTCTCTTTTCCTTTTCTTGCTCTATCTGGGTGTTTGTTTCTACCTTGTCCTCCAGCTTGCTGATTCAATCCTCTGCTCATCTAGCCTGGTTTTGATTCCTTCTACTGTGTTCTTCAGTTCAGAAATTGTATTCTTCATTTCCTCTTGGCCCTTGTTGATAGCTTCTATTTCCTTTTTCATGTTGATATAGTTTGCAGTGAGTTCATTGTAGTTTCCCTGTAGTTTTTGGTAAATTTTCAGTGAGCTCATTCAGCTTCTTTGTAACCATTGCTTTGAACTCATTGTCTAATAGTTGACTTGCCTCTATTTCATTTATTATTCTTTCTGAAGCTTCCTCCTTTCTTTTTATTTGGGGATTGTTTCTTTGTCTTCCCATTGTTTGTGAGACTCTTCTTGTTAGCCTCTGCTTCTTAAATTGATTTGTTCTGACTCCTGGGTTTATGGGGTGAACTTCTATTGTAGGAGACCTGTGAGATTCAGTAGTACAGTCTCCTTGATCTCCTGCACTTGCTGGTCTCAGGCTGTTGTTTATGTTGGCTCTCTGTATGTTTTTCAGTTTTGATTGTTGTTGGGTCTTTCTTTGGTGGGTCCTTCCCTCCAGCTGGTTAACTGAGGGTTAACCACATCTTGCATTCGGTTTTGCCAGTGTGGACAGGTTGTGTTGAAGCTGTTCCTTCTGCCTGTATGAGGTTTTGAGGCTTCTCTCTCACTATTGTTCAGTTGTTTGTTCTGGGTAATTTCTCCACTGTTTAGTTGTATTTCCAGATTAGTCTTGGGTGGAGGTTAGTGTGGCTTCCACTCACTCCTTCACCTTTTTCCATTATTATTTGTTGGTGTTCCTTTGTTGGTGGGTTCTCTCTGCCAGCAGGTATACTGGTGTTCACAGCTCCCACTGACTCTTTTATGTGATCAGTTGGAAGGGTAAGGCAAAATGCATTAAGACAGTGGGAGTGTATCCTATGGTATTTAAAGTATCAAACCTTAAAGAAGAGATAGGAGATCCTTTGGATATGTATAGTGTTAACCATGATATTTCACCCATCTTTCCACTTTTTGGAAAGGGTGGAAAAAACATAAGACTCTTGTTAGTAGGGAAAGGATTGTGAGTTTGATCTTGAAAACAGTGAGCTTGTGGGAGGTCAGATTATGAGAAAAAGTGAAAGTAAAGAATAGAAAATAGGTATAGTGTGTGAGAATGGAGTTATCCACAACAGTAATAAAGTTCCAGAAACAGTGAAGTGAGCTATAATCCTGGAGGGGTGCTGTATAGTATTTACAATTGTATGGAACAGCAATTATTTACAATAGTAATGGAGCAACAATCATATAACAACATCTATATGATCTGAATAACAAGAGTCAGAAGTACATGGCCTGGAGTAGTGCGCTATTGGAAGACAAGTGGAGTGAAAGAAGGAAAATTAAAAATACACCATGAAAGAGAGAACAAGGAAAACCAGTCAAACAATGCAATTTAACAAACCATGTGAAGAAGACTAAACAGAAAGAAGAGAAATAAAATAAAATAAAATAATCAAATAAAAGATGTAAAATAATGGAAAAAATAATAAAAATATACAATAACTTACAAGTTCTCTGGAACAGCAAAGTGAAATTTGTCTCACTGTTTCAGTTGCTGGGATGACCCCTCTTTGGGTCTAACTCTGGTCCTTTCACAGCTCCAGGTTTTATTGTCTCACTTGTGGGAATAAAAAACATATTTAAAAAAATTTTTTAAAAGAAAGAAAAAAGAGGGAATAAAAAAGGAAGGAAGGAAGGGAGGGAGGGAGGAATTTTTTTTAAAAAGCCTCCTGCTGGCTTTAAACCACTCAAGCCAATTCTGCTGGTCTTCCTGGCTGCAATGTGCAATGGGCTGAGGGGGAATTGGTTTTGCTTTTCTCCCTTCCTGTGGTTTTGCAGGGATGGGGGTCAGGACTGAGTGTACTCTTCAGTTTCATAGCCTCCAGCCCAGTCCCTCAGTTCCTGCCAGGCCCCCAGTGCCCTTCTGCACCTGGCCTATACCTTCAATCCACCAGTTGTGCTGTCCTTGAGGTGCACCAGTTATGGGCAACTCACATACCACGTTCTCACTCTTTCCTGTCCAAGATGCTAGGGACTCTCAGAGTCTCTTCAGGGTAGTTTGGCTCCCCCACTGAGTTCAGTCTTTCTGGGCATTGTTGACTCCCTGAGCCTTGCTGCTCTCCTCTTCAGGGGTGCCTCTGCCTTTCTCTTAGCAAGCTAGATGTCCCCACAGGGTGGGTGTGCCATCGTGGCTGTCATAGCGGACGTAGGCATGCACCTCCTCTGCTACTGCACCCAGGGTGGGGCCACTTTTCACAACTGGATATTATCTTGGTTCCTTTCTGGCTCTGGTGCTATATGCTGGGGTTCCCAGCTTGGGGTTTAGACCTCACACTTCTCAGTAGGAATTCCCTCAGCCTCTGAAATATTTCTCTGGCACTTTATTTGCTGCCTGTGGTAGCCCACTCATGTCTCTTCTGTGCTCTGTAACAGTCATGTTGTGATGAAGCTGTTTTTCTTGGTTGTCCATGGTTATAAGGCTTCTCTCCCGCTATCGTTCAGTTGTTTATTCTGGATGATTTCTCTAGAATTTAGTTGTAATTCCTAATTGGTCCTGGGAGAAGGTTAGTGTAGCTTCCACTTATTCCTCCACAATCTTGGATCTCCAGATCCTCCATTTTTGTTCAGTAAAAACATCCCTAGACATATTAAGGATTAAATGTCAATAACAAAATTTTAAAGCTCTTAAAATATATAGAGGATCCCTAGTAGTATGGCTCAGTTGGTTGGAGCATCATCCCATAAACTGAAGGGTCATGGATTTGATTCCCAGTCAGGACACATGCATAGGTGGTGGGTTCAGTCTCCATTTGGGGCAACTATGAGAAAACCAATTGATGTTTCTCTCTCTCTCCCTCTTCCAAGAACTGTGTTCTTGAGAAGAGTCCCCTGGTAGTACAGGCTTCTCCCATTATCTAAGTGTTCTAGGAGTCTATCTGTAACAGTGTACCAGCTGGCATTGTTATGAGGCTGTGTTCAGCTTCATTGAATTTTTTGGAAGACTCTTTCCAAACTTTTGCCCATTTCATGATGGGTGATTTACAAGAGCACCTGCCCATGCTGCATTGAGTGTTCATCAGTTTTTGACCAAAAATGGCATGAAACCCCATGCCCCACCCTCCCTATTCACCTGATCTCACCCTGAGTGACTACTTTTTTTGTTTCTCTGGATGAAAAGCTCCTTAAAAGGAAAAGTTCTGCCAATGTGGAAGAAGTGAAACAAAAAACAGCAGAAGCACTAAAATGCATCACAATTGACAAGTTTAAAAACTGTTTTGAGCGGTGGAAAAGAAGTCTCAATAGGTGTATTGCATTAAATAGAAAGTACTTTGAATATGACTGAAGTTTAAACATGTAAGAATAAACACACATTTTTAAAATAAATAAATTCCATTTTGGGGGTTGTATTGCAGCCTTTCAATGCACAGGATTTGGGCAGACAGAAGAAAATTTGTGGAGCCATTGGGATGCCTGACATTCAAGGGTGGGGTGATCCACAAGCCATGTGCCATGCTGGCAGGGAACCCCAACTCCCTTATATACTAAATGCTCATGAAGCCAGCAGGATGCCAAGATATTATATAACAAAGCATGATTCTGCACATGCGGGTCCACTCAAGGTTAGGACAATGTTGCTTATCAGGCCCATTCTCAAGGTTATGGGAGTTTTGCTTCTCTTAGTTGCCCAGACATCAGGTGAGGGAACCTGACTGACCCTGTTTCCCATACAGAGGTGGTCCCCCATAGGTGATAGATAGATGATGATAGATAGATATATGATAGATAGACAGACAGACAGACAGACAGATAGATAGATACAGAGAGAAAGACAGGGAGAAAGAGGGAGAGAGAAATATCATTTAAAACTTTGTATGAAAGCTGTCTTTGAAAAGATGACTAAGACATTAACTATTAATGATAAAACTGATAAATTTGTACTAATATTGGCTTTGTAAAAATTCTTTAAAGAAAGTGAAAAGACAAGTTGCAAGCTAGAAGAAGATATTCACAATTAACAACTGAAAAAAGCATAATATCACAAGTGAAAAGATCCCTTTCAAATCAACAAGAAAAGCACAAACAAAACTGTAAAAATAGGCAAATGATGTGCAAACTCATCATAGAAGATAAAACCCATATCACCCACAAATGACATGAGGAAACATCTATTCTTATAATTACTGATTAGGGAATTGAAATACCACATTATTTGCAAAAGAAAAAAGTGAGCTTACCACCGAGTGATGGAGAGGATGTGCAGCTTCAATATCTCTTAGACTTTGCTGCTGGGAGTGTAAATACTTTGGTCATATCATCTATTCACTCACGATATTTATACTCAAGAGCGATTCATACATATAAACAACAGTAAACATGTTTAAAATATTCACGGGAGTACTATTTACAATTATTAAAAGCTGGAAACAACTCAAGTATTCCCAGACAGGAGAATAAATTAATAAATTATGATATATTCACACAGTAGTCAAAAAATTAACTACAGCAACATGGAATAATATTAATGAATCTTAGAAATGTAATATTAAGTGATAAATTCTAATAGATTTTATAAATACATTTTAATAAAGTTATCCTGAATTAACATAAATTTTAATTGCTTGCTTGCAGATATGTGTGTTCAAGAATTTATATAAATGCAATAAAACTATAAAAATAAAAGCTGAAAAATGATGAACAAGGAATTGTTTAGAATAATAGACATCTTTGATGGAGAGAGGCAGGAAAATGGTTCCAGTTCATAATCATAAATTTATGTAAATTTTTATGAAGGATGTAGTTTTTATTTTAAGTGGTGTTTTCATGGGCTTTTTCTATATTATTAAAATAATCAGTGACCTAACAAGACAACTAAAGGCAAGCCATTAGTGAACCAATGATGAAAGTATGTCAGAAGCTATGAATTACGATTAACCAGTTCCATGTAACTGAAGTTAAAAAATTGTAACATACAAAACAGTGCAAAGATGACTCAGAAGAAGTCATTATTAACATTTTTATACATTCTTTCCAGTGTTTTTCTATATGTATGTACAATATGTGCATACATACCATTCATTACTGGTATAACTAGCCCCTTCCCAGTAGTGATACAATGGGATGTAAGTCCCCAGGGGATATAGTTAAGTCAGACTAGATTCTCATGAGACTTTCTCACCTCATGGTGAGTGGATAATGGGATGGTTCATGTACAGCTCAAAAGAGAAAAGTTAGAGGGGTATTTATAAAAGCTAAGCCATCCTTCACCCTGCCACATCTTGCACAACATCCTCTGGTCCAGGCCTGTTTCTTGTTTTTTAAATTCTTACCCAAGGATATGTTTTTAATTGATTTTAGAGAGAGAGGAAGGGAGTAAGAGAGAGAGAAACATCAATCTGTTGCCTTCTGTGTCTGCCCCAACCCAGGATCAAGCCACAACCTAGGTGTGTGCCCTGATCTAGGATCAAACCACAACTTTTGGTGTATGAAATGAGGCTCCAACTGACTGAGCCACCTGGCCAGGGCTTACCTCTTTCTTATCAACACAAAAAGCAGGGAGTAGGCATAAGTCTTAAAAACTTTTATGTTTCTGCCTTGGACACATAACTTGGGTGTATGAGGCAGTGACCTACCAGCATTTTAAAGCCCCTCAGGATTCTGAGAATTCCTTGTTTTGGCCCCAAGAATGCTTCTAAGGGCCACACCATAGATATACCAGCATCATAGATAAAGTGAATCAATAGCACAGGAACCCATGGAACAAACAAGAAAGCTAGAGAATGACAATGGTACAAGTGCTTTAAGGAGAAAATAATAATTTTTAAGGATCAAAATGAATGTGGAATACCAACTGAAAGCATATACTAGTGCATAAATGGGACTGTCAGTTGGAAAGAAATACAGGAAAGCTTGCAGGTCAAAGCAATGAGTGCTGCTTGGGATATTCATACGCTACTTATTTGTGAGGCTAGATGCCTAACACATAGCAATTCATTTTGAATATTCTACTTTTAAAGGCATCACAAAATCTTTTTTTTAAAATGAGGATCAAGTATAGAATAATATAGGCATCCTGGAGAGCAATCAGCAGCAATTAAAACCTATAACTATGGCCCAATAATCCCATTTCTGGGTCTATATTTCAGAGAAACATGCACACAGGATGAGAATGCTCATCTAAGCATTAGTTGTGGTAGCAGGGTTAGAAGTAACTTAGGTGTCCACCTCCATGGCAATGTGGAAGCGGTGGCCTACTGTACAATACTCTGCAATACTAAAAAAGTAAGTAAAATAAACACATAGAGATGGTTGCTTAAGCATAGTATTGAGTGAAAGAACAAGAGACAGAGTGAGATCTATGGCATGATACCACTTATATAAATGTGTACCCAAAATGAATAAGAGTTCATCCTTCCCAGCTTACAGAAGACCCAAACACTCAACACTGAGATTTGCCATGGAGAAATTAGTCTCTTTATTTAGAGGGTGCTAAGCAAGGAGAACAGGGGGCTGCATGCTTAAAACCCAAACTTCCTGATGGCATACAGTGGAAGGGTTTTAAGGAGTTAGGGGAACCAGGTATGCAGAAGTGTGTTTGTAGGGAAAGTTATATTTGGAGGACCTTGAAACTTGGTTATTCATGATAAGAGATTTCAGTACCAGATCTTCCTGTACAACAGACCCTTTGTTTCTGAAAAGGGATCAGGAAGACTTTGGCTGAGGATTTAACTGGAAAACGGGGTAGCACATGCACAGTGCTGACTCTGTAAAATAACAAGGGTTGTATTAAATCACTGATATGCTTTAAGAGAACAGAACCAATTTTTAGCTGGTCAATGTGATTTATATGCTGTTTCAATGGTAAAATATCTACATTTACAAAAAACAGCAAATATTTTCCAACAAGATAGATAAAATCAAGGATTTATACTAAAATTAAAGAGAATTGGTTCTCTCTGTTTGGGTTTATAACTTAAATATTTAATAAATTTATAGCATTCCATTAAGAAAAGATAGATTATATGCATGATACTCCTACTCTTAGTACCTAGTACCTCTACAGATTCAATTTTTGTTAGTACTTTCTTGTATATCTTACCTTTCCAGATATTTCTACATATACAAGCAGGTGAATGTAAATGTGCATGTGTATGAGTGTGTGTCTATGTGGTGTCTCAATTTTATCTTCCACCAAAAGGTAGTATACTAAAATAAACATTTCTTCCTTAGTTTTATTTCTTTACTTAAAGTATATCATAGAGATCATTCTTTATTATTACTGCCTTATTGTAATTTATTTATTTATTTAAAAAACATGTTTATTGATTTTAGAGAAAAGGTAAGGGAGGAAGAGAGAAAGGAAGAGAAACACTGATGTGAGAAAGAAACATTGATCAGGTGCCTCTCATAGGCTCCTTGACCAGGGATAAAACCTGCAGCCTTTAGTGTATGTGACAATGCTTCAACCAACTGAGCTACATTGGCCAGGGCTTATTTTTTTAATTTTGGTAAAATGCATATATAAAATATATTACATTAATCATTTTAAACTATGCAAACATTCATCCAGACTGGTAGGAGAGGTGGAGATGGGCAGCTGGGGTGGAGAGGACTCATGGCAAGGCAGCACCTGGAGGATCGGGCAGGGTCAGACAGAGCCTGGTGGACTAGGCAGTCCCACATTTGTGTGCAGATAAACAGGGAGGAACAAGTGGGGAGCGAGACAGACTAAGCAACCTAGGGCTATAAAAACCTGTGGGGATTGCAGCGGCAGGAGAAACTCCCAGCCTCACAGGAGAATTCACTGGAGAGACCCACAGGGTCGCAGAACGTACACAAAACCACGCACCTTGGTATCAGCATCAGGAGGGCCCAATTTGCTTGTGGGTAGCAGGGTAAGTGACTGAAAGCCAGCTGGGAGCCAAGCCAGTTGGTATTGTTCCCTCCTGGACCCCTGCCCCACATACAGTGCCACAGCAGAATGCCATGGGTTATCCCATCCATGGAGCCTTAGGTATTTGCCTAAGGCTCCACCATTTAGAATGTAACAGGCATGCCAAGACAAAAAAAAAAAAATATGGCCCAAATGAAAGAACAGATCAAAATTCAAATAAATAGAACTAAGAGATGAAGAGATAGCCAACCTATCAGATGCAGGGTTCAAAACACTGGTAACCAGGATGCTCACAGAAATGGCTGAGTATGGTCACAAAATAAATGAAGACGTGAAGGCTATGCAAAGTGAAATAAAGGAAAATGTACAGGAAACCAACAGTGACAGGAAGAAAACTGGGACTCAAATCAACGATTTGGACCAGAAGGAAAAAATAAATATTCAGCCAAAAACAGAATGAAGAAATAAGAATTCAAAAAAATGAGGAGAGGCTTAGGAACCTCTGGGAAAACTTTAAACATTCCAACATCTGAATCATAGGGGTGCCAGAAGGAGAAGAAAAAGAGCAAGAAATTTAAAACTTATTTTAATGAAAAAAATAATGAAGGAGAACTGCCCTAGTCTGGCAAAGGAAATAGACTTCCAGGAAGACCAGAATGCTCAGAGAGTCCCAAAGAAGTTAGATCCAAGGAAGCACACACCAAGGCACATCGTAATTACATTACCCAACATTGAAAAAAAGGAGAGAATCTTAAAAGCAGCAAGAGAAAAGGAGAGAGTTATCTACGAAGGAGTTCCCCATAAGACTGTCAGCTGATTTCTCAAAAGAAACCTTGCAGGCAAGAAGGGACTGGGAAGAAGTATTCAAATCATGAAAGGAAAGGACCTATATCCAAGATTACTCTATGCAGCAAAGCTATCATTTAGAATGGAAGGGCAGATAAAGTACTTCCCAGATAAGGTCAAGTTAAAGGAGCTCATCATCACCAAGCTCTTATTATATGAAATGTTAAAGGGACTTATCTAAGAAAAGAAGATGATCAAAACTATGAACAAACAGTAAAACGACCACAAACTCACAACTATCAACAACTGAACCTAAAAAAATCAAAAAACAAAAACAAAATTAAACAAACTAAGCAAACAACAAAACAGGAACAGAATTCCAGAAATGGAGATCATATGGAGGGTTATCAGCAGGGAGGGGGAGGGGTGAAGAATGGGGGAAAAGGTACAGAGAATAAGAAGCATAAATGGTAGGTAAAAAATAGATAAGGGAAGGTTAAGAATAGTATGGGATATGGAGAAGGCAAAGAACTTACAAGTATGACTCATGGACATGAACTAAGGTGGGGGAATTCTAGTGGGAGGGGGGTACAGGGTGGAGGGGAATAAAGGGGAGAAAAAATGGGACAACTATAATAGCATAATCAATAAAATGTGTTTAAAAAGTAAAATGTGCAATTCAGTGGTGTTAGGTTTTTTCACATTGTTGTAATACCAAACTCTAGAACTTTCGTTTTGTAAAACTAAAATGCTACACCCATTAATCAATAAATTTTCATTTATTTCTCTCCCCTATTCCTTGCAACCATCATTCTATTTTCTGTCTCTATGAATTTGAATAATTTAGGTAACCCATATGGGTGGAATCATACATTATTTGTAGTTTTGTGACTGGCTTATTTTGCTTAAAATGATGCCCTCAAGGTTCATCCATGTTGTATTATATGTCAGAATTTCCTTCCTTTTCATAGCTGAATAATAGTTCATTTTGAGTTTATATGGGTTTTCCCCAGTGTCTGAAAGTACAGTGTTTCTGTGAAAACTTCTATAAGCTGAAATGTCATAATGTCACAGGTGGGCACATGTAACCAGGTTCTTGGTGATCATGGACAAAGAATTGAACTGAACACACAGAGTTTATAGCAGAGAACATGGGAGCAGTCCAACTCCAAGCAGAGATTGACTTCATGGGCTAGAGGGATTCTATTCTTATAGGGTGGTTTCTTCCTGGCTAGTTTTGGAGGGCTTTTATTGTGCCTGTACAAGTAGTTGTACTACTGTAAAGCTACTGCGCATGTGGTCTCCCATGATGGCCACTGAGAAGGGGTAGCACAATGTTACTGAATGGATCCCCCCGCTCCCATTCTCCTGGGGTCCCCCTGTATTGGTTTGCCTTGCCCTCCACCAGGGAATTATAGCTCTCCATGTCAGAGACTGGTGAATAGGAAAGGAATTATTTATTCAAAAGTTATACAGACTTAGGAGTAATAACTTAATGTCTTCATTAAAATCCAAAGTCCCTTAAAACACCCACAAACACAGTCCATCCTTTCCCCCTTTGCTTGGTCCAGGGTGCCGAATCTCAGGAAAAGAAATAGAAGTCCATAGCTCACATAGCCCCTGATTCTTTCCAGTAATCCGTGCTTGGCTGGCAGGCCTCTCTCAGTTCCCATCACCATCAGCTGTGTCACCAGGCCTTCCAGTTCTTAATCCAAACCCATGTGGCACCTTCTCATGGCCCACCAGCAAGAGTCCTTTCACTCCTTTCCTTCCCACAGTGTCTCTCCTACATTCTTCCAAACTTCTAAGAGAGAGCTCTGCATTGCTGCTACATCTTGCTTTCCAGCTTCCTAAGCTGTGTGGTAAGGAAAGACCCAAAGCTGCATGGTTCTTCCTGTAATGGCTGCTGCACCTGGGTTTAAATCCCAGCAGCAATCTTCCTCTGCAGCCCCATTTCCGACTCCTCCCACATTTGGCTACACCTGCCAGCATTCCCATATTTTTCCAGCTTTTCTGGGATGCCATAGTAAATCCAGGCAGGTGGAGCCCTGTGGTGTGGAGCCAATCATCTTCAAGCTCTTACACAGGCTCTGTAACCAGGGGGAGTTGCCTCCCAGTTACATCCTTGGTGGAAGTCACTCATATCTCCCTGGCTCAAAGCAAAGCCACAACTTTTTAACATATCCATGAAACCAGTTAAAACTTATAGATATGTTAAATGACCATGCCTGAGGTTATTTACATAAGTTGCTATGCAAAACAGGTCTCAATGGCCCTGTTCCATGTGTCCCATCCCCCAGTTCAGACCTGTGGGAGTGAGGACATCCCATATTTTTAATATTTCCTGGACACCCTGAGTTCTGGACCCCATTACAAATCCTTCTTTGGGGGGCCCCCTCGATGCACCCTCTTACAATAAAGTGAAGAAAAAATTACCATTAATTTATGTGGACAATTTTTTTTAGTATAACTAGTCCCCCCAAATAACCTCCCAAATCATACAAATACACTAATTACATCCAATTTTACACTAAGCATAATATCCTTATATACTTTTCTGATACCTTATGACACATCTTGCTAATGGATCCACAAAACAAATGGAGATAAAACACCGATGCTCACAGATACAGTTCAAAGCTATGGGGCTGGATCCTGAGATGTGGAGCGTAGTTCCTGAGGAAGAGCTTGTCAGGCCCATCCTTGCTGGGTGCATGCTGTCTCTATAAATACCATATGATCTCACCTATAAGTAGAACTTGAATAAAAAAATAAGGAAGCAAAATATAAACAGAGACATTGGAATAAAGAACAGACTGATAGTAACCAGAGGGGAGAAGCAAGGGGGATAACAGAGGAAAGAAGGGGAAGAGTCTTCAAGGAACATGTATAAAGGACTCAAGTAATGTGGATAAAGGCCCAAAGTGGGTAGGACTGAGGGTGGGAGGTGGGGATGGGTTGGGGGGGGGATGGGGTAAAATTGAGATGACCGTACTTGAAAAACAATAAAAAATAAATTTAAAAAATTAAAACAATAAAGCTTGCTACAAAACAAAAGCTGAACTCTATTTTGCTGAACACTTTTTAACTTTTTTCAGAAAAACAAAAACCATCTTCATATTTCTTTTGGTTGGTGGAAACAGATACTAATGTAGGTCTTTCATAAAAGTTAAGTGGCCTAACATGAACTTTTGAAAAGTGGGGATACCTGTACCAGATTGTGTTTCTCCATTCATCCTTCAATGGGCATTTGGGTTGTCTCTATTTTTGGCTATTGTAAATAATAATACTATAAACATGGGTGTGTAAATATCTCTTCAAGATCCTGCTCTAAATTCTTTTGGAGTCTCAGAAATGAGATTGCTGGATCATATAATAATTTAGTTTTTAACCTTTTGAGGAACTGCCATACTTTTCTCCCCAGTGGCTGCACCATTTTACATTCACACCAATAGTGCACAAGTGTTCCAATTTCCCCACATCTCTGCCAGCACTTGTTGACAGCAGTCATTCTAATGGATGTGGGGTGGTATCTTATTGTGGTTTTGATTTACAGTTTCTTGATGATTACTGAGTGATGTGAGCATCTTTTCATATGGCTTTCTGGCTAGTTTTATTTTTTAATAGCTGCATGGTATTATATACAGATACCATAATTTACTTAATTAATGGCCTGGTTAAATAAATTTTCTCAATTGCTCTTAAAAACAAAATTACAATGACCCTCCTTGTTCATTCTTCATTTTTACATTTAAAAAACAATTTAATTATGGACTTTCAATATGCACAAAAGTAGACAAAGTAATATAAAAACCTCATGTACCTATGAGCCAGCTTCAACAGTTATCAACTATGGCCAATTTTGTTTCACTGATACTGTTACCACAGTCAGTTGGAGCACCAGGGAGTTTGCCCCATTGGCCATGATGACGCAGGATGGGGGGATTCTTACATGAAGCCCAGGGAAATGAGAGGTGAATGGACAGGACCCCAGTGTGAAAAAAGCTAGAAATATAATTGAATAGAAATAAAGCCCTACCCTCTTTATCCCTATAAGAACTGGGGGCTTGAGCAGGATTGAGGGAAGGTGTTTGAGACAGGAGTCAACCATTCTCCCAGGTCATGACAGCTGAATAAACCTCTTTCCTTTTGCATCAGCACCTGTTTCATGAGTTTGGTTTCACTGTAGCAGACAGCCAAAGCTGTGTTTCAGGTACAATACTCCTAGTCAGTCCCCCACCCCAACATTTTACTTTAAAGAAAATCCTAGTCATTATGTTTGTAGGTATAAATTAGGTCCTTCCACAGTATCATGAGAAAAGCAGTTCAAGGACCCATGCATGGAAGACTGTGGTATGGCATAGTTTGAGTGGAGATAGAAGCTGCCCCCTGGGTTTTCAATGTCCCATCTCCCTCTGTCCCACCATGGAAAAAGTCCAACCATGTCCTCAGCAAAGCCAAGATGAAAGCCAATGTCCAGAGTTTCTGCTTTGTATTAAAGTATAGCCCTTTGGAGCCTGCAGGTGGCTGCTAAGTGGTCTCAGTCCCCAACCAGGTTGCTCTGATGGTGGAGTCCACAAGGTCGCCAGAGAACTTAGTCCTTTTGGAGTCCACACCATCTGCTGTGGGCCTGGTAGCTGCTAGACGCACATAGCGTGTGTTCCCAGGTAAGAGAGCATACAAAGAACAGGCAAGTGCATCACCAGGTGGGAGGTGGGGAGAGCAAGAGAGAGAGATAGAGAGAGATAGAGATGGAGATGGAGATGGAGATGGAGATAGAGAGAGAGAGAGAATGAGCTTCTTTATTCCCCTGGGGTTATATTAACTTTGATTTGGGGTGAGTCAGGTGCCTTTTCAAAATGACCAATGAACTTCCCAAGCTTTGGTAGGTTTCAGATGGGCCCACCTCCCAACCAATCCCTTCCCTCCACAAGCTAGACTGACAGGCCTCTTTGGTCAAGCACCTCCCCTGGAACCATTTAGACTTCTATTGCAGTTTCTGTCTTCCCCTGTTCCCACCTGGCAATTTGGTACCTGAGGTGGAAAATCAGGAGTGTTAATTCCTTTTGGCAGAGAAATGCTGTAATCTCCTGGGGTGTGAAGCTGTAGCTTCCTGGCTAGCAAACAGGTTACACTTTCCAGTTTATTAAGCTCAATATTTAAATCTCTTTTGCTCTCCTTTCTCAATATCTAGCTAAATACCAACAGTAACAATTATATCATTTAGTTTATAAATAGTTCCCTAGGTAGCTTTAAAACTGATGCATATTGTTTGTGTATAAATTAGAATACATCTGTAAGATACATCAGTAAGATAAATTACAAAATGTGAATTTCCTGGATCAATGTGGAGCTGAATTTCACATTATAATGTTGCCCACTTGTCCTTTAGAAAAATTACGTGGTTTTATTCTCCCGTCAACAGAAATCCAAGCACTTATCTCCCTGTATCCTCATCAAAACAGCATATTGTTCAACTGTTAATCTTTGTATTTGAAAGATGGCATTTCAAATTTTGATTGGATACTTTCTTGTACTTCTACAAATTATTTGTATTTCCTTTGGTGGACAAAAAAGAGGCCACAAACTAAACCTGAGAAGCTCAGAGGAGGCCTGCATGGCAGCCTTATAAACTCAGAGCCCTAAAGTAACCACATAGGCTGGTCAGATGAAAACTTTCTGACTTAAATCAGTTCAAGGCAGGTAATCATGTCCTAAGGCGATATTTTTCCCTAACAAAGGTCAATCTTCATCTTAAGTGAGCCTATCTGTAGTCTTTTTGCATCTAAGATAACATACCTTTGGAATATCAACCTCATTTCTTTTTTTCCTGAACCCTGAGAGCAGAGACACAAATCCCCTCATTGTTACTATTATGTTAATTGTTATCGCCTCTGTAGAAGTAAGGGTCTATCATTCTAGTTTTTTATCCACTCCCACAGATTCCCCTCCTCCCTTTGCTTTCTTCCACCTCTCTTTCATTCTGATGTATAAATAAGTGGTAAAACTATCACTTTCCAGAGCATTTTCTCAATCCCGTGAGATTTTGTTTCCTGGCAATTGTCAGTTGGCTCAAATAAACTCATAAAAATTCTTTCAGGTTTGGATATTTCTTACATTAAGTACCCCCCACCAAAACTCTGTAGAAACCTGTATATAGACCTTGTCTTTTTTTCTGAGTTGTTGGACGTTTTGTTACTAATTGTTTTTGTCATAAGGAAATTAGATCTTTTTTTGGTCATCACATTTATTGATTTCAGATTTTATGATTTCTGGCATTTATACCTTGTTTGGAAAGTTTCTCTTTGCTCCAACCTTAGCTTGTTCTTTATTTTTCTCCCATTTTTTTGTTTTAATATTTCTGTATGTTTTTTCACATGTAAATGTTTGCTCTTTTTATAATTTATTTTGATATAAGGATGTCAAAGGCATCCAGTGTTTTCCCATCACATATCTAGACAAGTAGCAGACAAGAGTTTTCATTCTGTAATTAGAAATTAGGTATAGTTACAAAATCAAAAAAAGGTATCATAGAAGAGATAACTCTTGTTACACAGGTAGGAAACACAAGGCCCATGGGCCAAATCCGGCCCCCTACCTCATTTTATCTGGCCCCACACCTTGTTTACACCCACTGGCAGTGCCAAGCTCTTGCTTAACTGTTAAGGAGTACAATGATCTCTCACCTATCGCAGGAGTTACATTCCAGAGACCCGCACGATAGGTGAAAATCCAAGAAGTAGCACCGTTATATTAATTTTATTATTTATATCTATGTTAAGGCTTTATAAACCCTTCCCACACTCCTATAAACCTTTCCCACTCTCTTATTAACCTTTCCCACACTCTTATAAACACTTCATGTGCTCTTAAACATTTTCTACACTCTTAAACTTATGTAATTTTAACAACATATAAAATTCTATATGGGTACTCACCAGTGAAGTATACTACAACTTGAATGATGAAGATCATGAATTATGTAGCTGTGCAGCACTGATAGTGACGAAGGTGATGATGATGAGATGAATGTACTGCACAGCCAAGAAGAGCATTACAGCTCTTCTGAAGGCACCATTTCATCAGGCGCTTCATCAGGTGGTGCAGTATCTTCGCCCTGGGCCTTAACTTCTATTTCTGCTAAAGGTGTAGGCATAACTAATCTCTTCGTCCAAGTGATAAGCATAGTTATGGGGAGTTGCTGGAGCTGCTTTTTATTCTGAGTGAGAAGGTTTTTATAAACTGACATGCCACCCTCGACTGTATTTATGAAGTGCAATGAACGAAGCATCTGGGGGTCCCATTCTTCAGCCACTGGCTGAAGTTCTTTAGCCATTCTGACCAAGGTTGCAAGACGATCAAGTGTTAGGCCAACCTCCTCCTCTTCTCCAACCCGTAGTTCATCTTGTTCCTCATCCTCTTCTTCACTTGCTGACTTGGTCATCTCCGTCAGGTCTTTGTCCATCAATGGTTGTGAGTGGACATCTGCAGAGGTAGCTTCTCCATGCAGAGAAACACTCTTGAGTCCAAAGCGTCTCTGAAATTTGTCAAACCAGCCCTTGCTGGCACTGAATAGGGTTGGTCTGGTGGGAAAAGCACTCGACAGTCCTGCTTCTGTGTTGTCACCCTCATCCTCGTCACCGTTGTGAACGTCCATGCTCCGCAAAACTATCATAAAGTTTCTTGGCCTTTGTCCAGATGGCGTTGGTATCCAGCGAGATATTCTTCCTCCTGCAGTCATTTATCCACAGGGCCAATGCAGACTCCATCCTCACAATGGCCTTATTGTGGGAAGTGACCACCCTCTTTGCAGTCTTGTTAAAAGTTAGTGTTGCCGTAGACCTAATATTCTTCTTGTCTTTCTTTATGCATCGAACACTAGATTCATTGATACCATAATGGTGGCCTACAGCTGCGTAGCTTTTGCCTTCCTTTAACATGTGAAGAAGTTTCACCTTTTCTTTGATGGTAAGCATATTCCTCTGGCACTTGGGTTCACTGCCAGAAGCCTTAGAAGGCACAGAATGTTTGGGTGGCATCATAGGGCTTGAAATAAATTCAAACCTTTACGAAAATTTCACAAAAGCACACCACCACAGAACAACACAACGCACAGCGATCAGACGTCGTTATGAAGTGGACAAGGAGAGATGCTGAACATATGGGCACAGTGCTGGAGAGCAAACAGATCGATGCTACAGTCACCGAGCCAATCAGTGCCCAGGATACAGAACACAGTGCTGTGGTTGGTCACCTTCCATTCCATCAGCCAATAGTGAGCCATGTACAATCTCATGTCAGCAAACTTGTGAAAGTGGCGTACTGTGTTTCCATTGTGTACAGTACAGTATTCATCTTCTGATGAAATACATACTGTATTTTATTTCAATTTAATATTCTTTTAATATGTTTCAATTAACATTTTTATATTTTTATATTGTGCTAATTTTTAGGCAAAAATAATTAAAATCATAACTATTAAATACCTATATACCACAAAAATCCCACAATAGAGCGAAAACTCTACGATACAGACTTAGATATATATTTTAAAAAAAAACCCACAATACAGTGAAGCCACAATAAGTGAACCGCCATATAGCAAGGGACAACTGTAGTTACATTTATACAGTCCTAAAATTACATTCGACCCTTTGAAGGCAACTGCCAGGCTGATGTGCCCCCGGTGAAAATGAGTTTGACACGCCTGCTATATTAGATGCTTTGCAGATTTCCGGTTTTGGTAGAGGGAATAGGCGAAAGAAAGTGAGGTAAAGGAGGAAAGAAAACAATGCAGAACGGCCACTGGAGTGTCTCTAAGAAAGGTTAGATTTCTTAATTCACAATTCATAAGCGCAGTGAAGTCCTAGTGAGCCACCCAGAATGTGCCAGGCGTTCTGCACAGATAGGGATGCAGTGGTGGCCACTGCAGATGAGGACACCACCTTCTTATGGAGTCGCCTCAGGACCTCTGAACAGGACAGGGTGAACTTCTCAAACCCTAACAGCTTGCACCCAAGGCCTGGGCCAGAGCCCCTCGGGGGTTCAACAAAGCAGAAACAGGAACGTCTTGGGGAATGAGAACTCCGCCAGCTCCTTCTGCTCCCGGTGCGCGACGCCCTCACCCAAGAGCATGGACAGAGGCCAATCCTAACCGTTTTCCTCAAGCCCGGGAGTACTGGGAACTTCCGGGCCACAGTCCCACGAGGCTTCACCTCCAGCGTGCCTCGCCGACCAGCCCCGCCGTGTTCCCACTTCTCCTCGCCCTGCGCAGCGCGCCCCCGCGTGGCCAGCCCAGCCATTTACCGGCTCCGGACAGGAGGCGGAGGCGGTGGCAGAGGCGGTGGCCTTCCCGCCCTGGGTCCGCCTCTCCTTCCTGCCGTAGGCCCGCCTACCTCTCCACACAGCCCCATCGACGAGGAAAGACGGCGAGATTGGAGGGGCTGTGGGACCCGAGGTGCGGAGAGGAAGGCGGCCCGCGGCGCAGAGATGCTGGGCGTGGCGGCAGGAATGACCAACAGGTATGGGCCGTTCCCCTGTCCCTGTTCCGGCCGCCCGGCGCTGAGCGCCCGACAGGTCGGCGGCGGGCCGCTCCTCGGGTTTCTCGCCGCCCTGGGCGTCGGCCTTTGTCCCCGCGCCCCTTCCGGCTTGGCCGCGTCGGTCGCGGGACTGTCCGGACCCGGCCTCCTTCCAGGCCGCTCTTCCGCCGTCCCCGGCACGCCCTGCAGCACAGGGCCTGCTTGAGGTTCCTACGAGATATTTTGATATATCGGATAGAGTGTGCCCGATATATTATGAGCTCTTGAGGGCGAATACTGTCTCGGTACTTAGCAAAGTGCTCAACAACAATTTGTTGAGTAATTTATATTCTAACGGTTGGAATGTAATGTAGACCAGCAGTCTTAGCACCCGTTTTAAAAATAAGAGGGAAGTTTTACTTACAATGGTTATGTCTATAGGTCTTTACTGTATTAGAAATGAAAACTGAGACATTTAAAAATATTTTTAATTCATTTAAAAAACAGCTGCACATAATGTTAATATATAAAACATTCATATGAAAATAGTACTTTTTAAACAAAAATATTTGGGAGAGGCGGAAGTGGCATTCCTGTACATTTTGCAACTCTTAAATGTCTGACATAGTCGCAAACAGCTGGATTTTCCCATCTCCTTTGCCTTCAGTTTATTGCGATATATTTTTATTGAACTATATGAAGAAAATCTGGTCTTACACTGACTGATAAGTAGTTGGGAAAGGAACAATATCCTTTGTTACTAGACCCAAACGAGGTAACTGGTAGTTTCTTAAAGATTAGTTTGGATGTGGAATCTGAAGCCTTACCAATGAGCTTTCACATGTTACATTAAAATTCATTGGTCTATCCTGCAGTTTGAATGGACTTGTTAATCCATTTTAACTTATTATGTTTGTCATTTGGAAAATATTGATTCACTGAATTAATGCAGCTCTTCCAAATGCTGACACATTTCATTAAACAATGTCACTAAATCACATTTGTTAATATCACCACTGATTTCCCTTAAGTATTGAGAAGCTGTCAAAGTCAAGGTGGTGGGTGGGTACTAGTTTTCCAGCATTCTAATTTTCAGTTGAAAACTTGATTTTTATTTTTGGTAGGCAATTACCAACTGTTTTCCTCAAAGTGACAGGTTCATTTTGTTTAGTTTCAAGAAATGTTTGCCAAATACCGTACAAGTCTAAAAACCATGGTTGGTGTTTGTTTTTGTTTCCAGTAAAAATGGTATCATGATAAAAAGCCTTTAATTCATCTTGTCACTGAAGCACACACACATACTTTTCCTCAAAACAGCTGGCTTTACTTCGTATACAGCAGAAATGCTTTATGCATACCTCTTTTTCATCACAAGTGACAAAAATGAAGTCCAAGGGTCATGATTAAATAACATTCATAATTTGTGCGGTTTCATCAGGGACACTTTTTCTTTTTAAAAATACTGAATATTAAATTGACACAAAATTTAAAACATTTGTGAAATATAAAGAACACTGCCCTGGCTGGTGTGGCTTAGTGGATTGAGTGCCGGCTTGTGAACTGAAAGGTCGCCAGCTCAATTCCTGGTCAGGGCACATACCTGGATTGCAGGCCAGTCCCCAGTTGAGCCACGTGCGAGACAACCAATTGATATTTCTCTCCCTCTTTCCCTTCCTTCCCCTCTCCAAGAATAAATAGATTAAATCTTAAAAAAAAAAAAAAAAGAACAATGATACAATGGCTATACAGTGTAAGTGGAGAATATAACAGTTTCCTTTTAAGGCCCTTGAACCCCTCTCTGATCCAGTGTCTCTCCTTGATCCCATCTCCTTTCCATCCTGAACTTTCTGTTAGCAATCCCTTACTTTTTTTTTTGGTTTTGTATTGAGTACACTTACATTGCTGCGCAACCATCACCACTGTCCATCTTCAGAACTCTTCACCTTGCAGAATGGGAACCTTTACACATTAAGAAATAATTCCTCGTTTCCCCTTCTTGCAGTCCCTGGTAACCCGTATTCTATTTTCTGTCTCTGGTTTTTGACTATTCCAGTATTTCATATAAGCAGAATCATACAGCATTTGTCTTTTTGTGACTGGCTTATTTCACTTAGCATAATGTCCTCAAGGTTCATCCATGTTTTAGTATGTGTCAGAATTTCTTTCCTTTTTAAGGCTGAATAATATTCCATTGTGTGTAATACTATTCGTTTATCCAGTCATCCTTTGATGAGTACCTCAGTTGCTTTCATGTTTTAGCTATTGCAAATAATGCTGCAGTGAACATGGGTATACATTCTTTAATTGAAATTTTTATCGATGTAATTGTAGATTCACGTGTAGTTGTAAAACACAATAGTGTATCCTTTACCCAGTTTCCCACAATGGTAATATTTTTGCAACATTGTAGTACACTATTGCAACCATGATATTATAGTAATATAATCATTCAATCTTGTTTAGATTTCCCGTTTTACACTTTTGTGTGTGTGTGTAATTAGTTCTGTGTGTAGGTCTTGTATCTACCACCATAGTCAAGATATAGAACAGTTAGTTCCATCACTACAAGGATCCCTCATGTTGCCATTTTATATACACAGCCAGCTCCATGTTTTCCTTCTCCACAAAACCTGGCAACCCCTCATCTGTTCAACATTTCTAAATTGTTGTTTCAGAAATGTTATGTAAGTGGAACCATACAGTATACAACCTTTTGGAATTGCCTCTTTTATTCAGCTTAATTCCCTGGGGATTTATCCAGGTTGTTACATGTATCATAGCTTGCTCCTTTTAATTGCTGAATAGTACTCCATCGTGTGGGTATATGACAGTTTAACTGTTTACCTGTCGAAGAACAGTTAGGCTGTTTCCAGTATGGGGCTATTAATAATAAAACTACTGTGAACATTTGCAGATTCGTTTTTTGTAAATATGTTTCCTTTTTTTCTGGGATAAATGTCTAAGAGTACAATTGCCAGGTTATATGACAGACTTTTCTGGGGTGGCTGTACCATTTTCATCAAGGACACTTTAAGAGAAATTGGCATTCTTTTCCTGAAAGTACTTGAAGAATTTGGTTATACTACCACTGACTTTTGCAATATCAGTGAAAGTGTCAACACAGTGCAAAAGTCTACATCAATGTCTTAGGAACTTCTTAGCATTATTATGAGAAATACATACTTCTGATTTTCTCGACCTTGTGAAAAGGTCATAGAAATGTCCCCTCCCTCTGTCCCCCTCTCTCCAAGTTTCCAGGCCACACTTTGAGAACCACCATTAATGCATAATCCTAAACGATGTGGGAAGTGCAGATATTTGGGATATTTAAAATGGAATGTATACAGTGATTTCTCTTAAAGATATGTAATGAATGCTTGTTGTAGTGTGTGCTTTCTAGTTTGGGGGAGTTTTAGTGGGACTTAATAACTAAGCCATGAAGAACCACCATGGAAAAAGCAACTTGGTGGCTTTAAAGATTCCCTACTGTTGTTTTGAAGAGGGGTAAAT
Organism: Micronycteris hirsuta; assembly: GCA_004026765.1. Taxonomy (NCBI): domain Eukaryota; kingdom Metazoa; phylum Chordata; class Mammalia; order Chiroptera; family Phyllostomidae; genus Micronycteris; species Micronycteris hirsuta. The sequence continues at coordinate 62,505 of PVJI01004275.1, read as the reverse complement.
GTCATGGCAGTGAGTGTCTTCATAAAACTTACGCACTCTGTGCTTGCTTCAACAGCACATACTCGTATATTGAAATTGAAATGATCCAGGGAAGATTAGCAGAGCCTCTGTACAAATTTGTGAAGTGTTACATACTCAAAACAAAAATAAAACGTCAGTGCTTTATGCCTGTTTGTATGGTGAGGAAACTGAGCTCTTAATTTTTAAGAAAATTAATGAAAATTTGATGGCAGAAAAGATACTTTTCAGTTCTGGTTGTTTTGTGCCCTGTGAGCCTAGAAAAAACTATCAGGACTGTGCTGTCTTGAATTTTTGTTTTTGATCATTCCCATTTCTTTCCTTTGATCATCATCTGGATAGCTCTTTTTCTTGCTAAATGCAGGCACAGCAAGTGAGTTTTCCTTTCTGCCCCTCCACTGTGTTAGAGAAACTTCAACAACTACAGTAGATGGGTGATGAGAGCAGAGCTTTATTCTGAGAATAATGTTGTGTTTGTTCTTCAGATGATCATTTAAATAAACCTCAGTAGGGGTTATGTTCATAGTTAGGATTGCACTTAAATACGAAGAAGGAAAAATATCTCAAGTCATTTGTTGATTTTAAATTTCTTGTAATTATGTTTTTAAGCTGTGGTTTTTCACCCACAGGAATATCATATGTCTTACATGCCGGAGTGTTGCCATGTTGTCTTCCAGAAACTAATTGTGAAATCCCTGAGAGGCGGGAGCCGCACTGCCTGCTGCCACATGCTGTGCATTCTGCATCAGCCAGGGCTCTGTCCCTCCTCATGCCTGCACTGGCTCATCTCTTTTACTTGATCTCATCAGACAGTTCCACACTGCAGCTCACTAGGGGCAAGTAGGGAGCATTTTCCTGAACATTTTTTCATGTTGGAACATATTTTGGAGTTTGATGATTCTATAGTGACATTTAACATAGGGGTTGGGAAGCTGCTTGGATAAACCAGGGTCTGAATGTATATTCTGTGTCAGGTAGGAAAAGGGTGCTAGGAATTGAGCTCGAATGCCAAAAGATGGGAGCAGAAGACACAGGATTTGCCATTAATATGGTGAAGTCTGGAGCCTTACCAGGATGTCTGAGAGTAAAATAAAGGATAAAAAACATCTACAAAAAATATTTATATATATACACACACATTCTCTTTGTGTGTGACTGCCAGACAAAAATGGAATAAAAACCATACTGTTGTGCAATTCCTTTTTTCTTCAGGATTTAAAAAATTGCGGTAAAATATGCATAACATAAAATTTACCATCATTATCATTTTTTAGTGTACATTCAGTGGCATTACGTACATTCACATTGTTGTGTAACCATCAACAATGTCCATCTCCAGAACTCCTTCATCACCCCAAACTGAAAATCTATGCCTAGTACACAATAATTACCCAATTGCTTTTTTATCTTAATCAGCTATGTGGCATATCTGGATATCTATCTTATGTGTGTTTTTTTTTATTATTTTATTGTCGTTCAATTACAGTTGTCTGCATTTATCCCCCATCGATCCTCCCCACCCCACCCAAACCCTCTTCCCTCCCTTGCTTCCACCCTCCCCCTCGGTTTTGTCCATGTGTTCTTTATAGTAGTTTCTGAAAACCCTTCCCCCCATGATCCCCTCCCACCTCCCTGCTGGTTACTGTCAGATTGTTCTTAATTTCAATGTCTCTGGTTATATTTTGCTTGCTTTTTCTTTTGTTGATTATGTTCCAGTTAAAGGTGAGATCATATGGTATTTGTCCCTCACTGCCTGGTTTATTTCACTTAGCATAATGCTTTCCAGTTCCATCCATGCTGTTGCAAAGGATAAGAGCTCCTTCTTTCTCTCTGCTCAGTAGTACTCCATTGTGTAAATGTACCATAGTTTTTTGGTCCACTCATTTACTGATGGTCACTTAGGTTGCTTCCAGCACTTGGCTATTATAAATTGTGCTGCTATGAACATTGGGGTGCATAGCTTCTTTTAGATTGGTGTTTCAGGGTTCTTAGGATATAATCCCAGCAGTGGAATTGCTGCATCAAATCTACCTTATGTTTTTTAACTTTAGTTTTTATGGCTGCATTATTTCATGGTATACATGTGATATAATTTAAATAACAAGTCCTTTGTTATTACCAACACTTTGACCACTTGTGCCAGTGTTTGTGTAGGAGATCCCTGAGTATGTAGAGGTGTATGCATGGATGGTTGGGCGTATGTTCCAATCTCTGTTCTGTCCCTTCATGGCTGGCCTTGCCTAGTTAACCTCTTTAAGGCTCAGGGGTTTTTTTTTTTTATTTTAATTTTAATTTTATTTTTTGTTCAATTATATTTATTTGTCAGTTTCTTAATTTATAAAATAATACCACTTATCTCAAAGAGTGGTTTTGAGAATTATGGTAAATAAGAAGGCAAATATAAACATATCCGAGGATATGAATGAAATTAATAATTGTTGCCCCCGATGAGGGAATACAGTAAACTAGGGAGTTTGGATGCTAGAATGAGAAGGAAATTTTTTACACTGTTTCGATTTTCTTAAAATCATGTGCATGTGGTAATTTTTAAAAAACTTAACATCATGCCAGGAACCTACTGGATGCTCTATTAATGGTAACTGTAGTGGTTGGTGTTAATTTTTCCTGCCACCCTGCTTCTTTTCCCAAACTTACAACTCCTGACTTCTCCATGTTTGTTAATGGCACACTAACATAGTGAGTTTTGATTTCATCCTCTTTTTCGCTCTGTATATCCACTTCTTGCTGAGTTTCTAGTTTGGAATTTTCTTTTGAATCCTTTGTCTTTCTTAATCCTTTCTTACTGACTTCATTTTCACCCTCATCCTAATCATCTTTCAAGTGAATTTAAGATAACAATGTTAAGGCTGGGAAAGATTTTAACAAATGTAAAATAAAATCCCAGTGCATATTAAACTTTTGAGGTGGAACAATAATTTGGTATGTTTCCGGTTTTTACCTAAATGTTGATAAAGTACAGATTCTGGGCTATGGAATTTGTGGTAACATTTACATAGTATGTGCTTTATTAACATACACTAAAAATACAATTACAGTAATTAAAGATCTAAGATAATTGCTCCTTGCTGTCCCATATAGAATCTGCCTTACTAATATAGTAAGGAAGAGAGGGAGAATGGACATCGGGTGGGCAGTTGCTGTCTGTGCCACAACTGTTTGTCCCTCTTCATTGTAACAGCGTCAACAAAAAAAATTATTTTTAATATGCAAGGCATAGCACAGGTGCAACAGTGGAGATTCAAAAGGTGACTGAAACATTGTCCCTCCTCTTAAGAATCTTTCAATTTAACTGTCCTATCATTCATGTTGGTTCCAGGTTCTCCTAAAGCACCACTTTGGTTATATTACCTCTTTTCAAAATGTTAAGACATCTTCTTATTGACTATCAAGTCAGGTCCAAACATCAGAGCCTGAAATTTAAGTTTGTTTGTGATCCGGCCCCCAGCCTATCTTTATAGCCTATCACACATTGTTCTTTTCGTCTTTGTGTCAATAAATTCTAACCCAGTTGCTGTTTCTGGAAACATCTGGTGTTTTCTCATGTCAGTGCTTTTGCTCATGCTGTTCTCTTGGGCTAGATGACCATCTTCTCCTGTGTCTTCTCTGCATCTGAGGCAAAATTGCTACTTCTCTCATGATATAATGATTCCTGGAACATACATTGAGCCCCTGTTGTGTGCTAGGAAATTAGAGAGTCATAGCTTGTATCTGTCCTATGAAAGCATTTTGACTTCTTTTTTAGTAGTTATCAACTACTGTTTTGTATGATAGTTTTTAGTTTATGTGTTTAATATTTTCTGTCACATTGCAATCTCTGGAAGTAAAAGAATATCTTAATCACACTTGCTAAATGTCCAAAGAAAAATAAACTGGATTTAAATGAGCTTTATGTCTCCTTTTATTCCTTCATTTGTTAGGAAATTGAAAGGTTCAGAGCCAGTTCTGCTTAGTGTTGGGGGCATTGTTTGAATAAATTGACCAAACTTTGAGTAAGACAAGATAATTTTCACCTTTGGTTTAACTTAACTCTACAGTGTGTTATATATTAGTGGCAGAGATTCAACATTCGCAGTACATTGGGAGGAAATTCAAATGAAGTTTAGTCACCCTGTTTACATTATTTAATTTCACTGCCAGGCCATTCTTTTGAAAACTTTCTGGGTAATAATGACCTTTTATTAATTACTTACTTTGACAAAAAAAGTACTTTAAGTTGTGAAACATCTATGGAACAAACCTTACTGTCACAGCTGCACCATGAAGTAGGATTTTTATGTTGACTTTATAGATGGGGAAACTCAAGAGAGTAAGAAGTCACACAGTGATGGAGTTGGGGTTCACATTGAAGTACCCTGCAGTCTTCTCAGTCCATTGTTCAACAAAAGGTCACAGCTCCCTACTTCTAGGTTTCCAGGCTTTCTGTTCAAATGCCCAACCAACATATTCTTTCTTTAGTTTACATTGTCTTACTGCCAAGACATATTGCAGTCCTTCTTTCTGAACACGGCTTTTCCTTTTCTACACGGTAGAGGGTCCAACATCTTACTGTCACAGCCCAGGTTAAACTCTTCTGTCTTGAAGATGGCTCCCCTGACTGCTTCAGCCTCTTCAATCTATTCTTTTCTGACCTTATAAAGAATATACCAAATAAGAATAAGTTCTTTACTTAAATTTAGCGTATATGTACTTCTGTGTAACACACAAACTTCTGCTATTTTCACTTTAAAATCTTGGCCACATTTGCATATGCTGAAGTGGTATTTACAAATTTGGGGACAGATGTTCCAATTCACTGTGTCCATTATGTAAGCTGTACTGTGCTGTGGGCTGTGGGAATCATACATTGTCTATCTTGCATTGTAGCTATTTGTGTATAAGTGCTATAGGAGAAGTTAAAAACAGTCTTTTAGATATTTAAATGCAGAAATGATCATTTGTCACCAGTTGTTATACATTTATTGTTTATTTAAGACTTGACAACCAGTGAAATATTTATTGAGCTCTTTCAGCAGGAAGAGATATGTCAGTCAGGACAGTGTTCAACCAGAGGCCCGATTAATTTGGGCCCTTTTGAGGAAATTCAGAATCAGACAGAGCTGTGCTCTCAGAACATAGGCTGCGGACCACTGACGGTACGGGCTTCACAGATTGTTCATCTTCATTCCTTCTTGGGTAAAGAATGCCATGAAATCTCATACTTTTAAATTTTTTATTATGGAGAACTTTAGATATACAAAAATAGAATAATATAGAACAATGTGCTGCTATTTAGCTTCAATAATTATTGACAAGGAGCCAGTCTTTTTTCACTCCTCTCTCCCTATTGCATATTATAAAGATTTTAATATGTATTCTTAAAACATAAGGACTCTTCTAAAAAACTTTTTAAGCATAACTACAACATCCTTATCACACCTAAAAGAAAGATTACTAATAATTCCTTGGTATCATCAACTACCCAGTTGGTGTTCAATTTTCCATATATCTCAAACATCCATTTTATTTTATAGTTTTCCAAATTGGGATCTAAGTACAGTTTACACATTTTGATAGTTTGATAAAGTCTTTTTGTTTCTTCTACCAGATAAATGCTCCTTCCTTCCCCCCCCCCCTGCCTCCATCTTGTGATTTTGTTGTTGTTGTTGAAGAAACTGTGTTGTTTGGCTTGAAGGATTTCTTATAGTTGGGATTTGGCAGATTGTATCCTCAGAGTATAGTTAGTTAACCATTTTGTTTTGTTTTCTATGTGGCCAATAATTTGGTAGTTGTATCTAAAAAAGTAGTTCTCAAACTTCTTGGTCTCAGGAACACTTTACACTCTTAAAAATTACTGAGCACCCTGAAGAGTTTATTGATATTTGCTGTATTTGAAATTTAATAAACCTTTTGTATGTTAACATAAATAACATTTTATAATTATTTTCAAAAAAAAAAAACAGTGAAAAGACTTCCTCTTCTTTTGCAAATCTCTTTAATGTCTTATTGGAAGTCAACTTGCATTTAGTCTTTGAAATATTTCATGTCGTGTACTTTCTGAAAAACTCCAGAGTGCACTTGTGAGAGAATGAGAATAAGAAAAGGAAAATATACTATAACTTCTTAGTGTTGTTATGAAAATACTTTTGATTTCTAGATCAGCAGTTTCCTCTTGGATCTAGAGGTCTGATAAAATTCAGGTTTGATCCCCACACCACTCCATGACTACATGATAGATGGTATTGGGTTCTTCCATCAGGAGGTACATAATGCCTGGTTGTTTCTCTTACTGTGATTTCAGCAGCTGTTGATGATCAGTGCCCTAGATCAGAATGCGGCAAACTTTATCTAATGGGCCATTAGTAAATATTTTTAGCTTGAGCCTATAGGGCCTCTGTCATAACTGCTTAGCTGTACTGTTGTGCCATGAAAGCAGCTAAAGACAATATGTAAGTAAAGGAGCATGCTAATAACATTCTAATAACATTTTAATTATAGACACTGAAATTGCATATAGTAACTGTAATTAAACAAAAAAAATTAATTAAAAACAAAATAATAAAAAAAAAAGAAATTGCATATAGTTTTCACATCACAAAATTTTTTTTTTTTTTAAGATTTTTTATTTATTTATTTTCAGAGAGAGGAGAAGGGAGAGAGAAAGAGCAATGTATGGCCCTCACTGGGGACCTGGCCCGCAACCCAGGCATGTGCCCCAGCTGGGAATCGAACCAGGACCCTCTGGTTCCCAGCCCGTGCTCAATCCACTGAGCTACACCAGCCAGGCACAAATTTTTTTTTTTTTTTTTTTTTTTAATTTTTTCCCCCAACATTTAAAATGTAAGAACTTGGACAAGACTGATCATACGTACATTTTCCTACTTCTCCCGCTAAGTATAACTAAAACACTGGACATCATTTATAAAACAAACACAATAAGAAGACCTTGCAATGTGGAAAACAGAAGGTACGCTGACTTGGAACCATGGAACCTGATGAACAACAGGGTGGTGAGTTCTCTGGGCTTTAGTTTTACCTTATATATCCCAGACTTGGAGCTGAAGAATGTGGTAGTCTGGAAATGTTATCAGATTCA
>PVJI01004275.1:0-55294 GCA_004026765.1 Micronycteris hirsuta | reverse complement strand
TACTTAGCGGGAGAAGTAGGAAAATGTACGTATGATCAGTCTTGTCCAAGTTCTTACATTTTAAATGTTGGGGGAAAAAATTAAAAAAAAAAAAAAAAAAAAAAATTTGTGCCTGGCTGGTGTAGCTCAGTGGATTGAGCACGGGCTGGGAACCAGAGGGTCCTGGTTCGATTCCCAGCTGGGGCACATGCCTGGGTTGCGGGCCAGGTCCCCAGTGAGGGCCATACATTGCTCTTTCTCTCTCCCTTCTCCTCTCTCTGAAAATAAATAAATAAAAAATCTTAAAAAAAAAAAAAATTTTGTGATGTGAAAACTATATGCAATTTCTTTTTTTTTTATTATTTTGTTTTTAATTAATTTTTTTTGTTTAATTACAGTTACTATATGCAATTTCAGTGTCTATAATTAAAATGTTATTAGAATGTTATTAGCATGCTCCTTTACTTACATATTGTCTTTAGCTGCTTTCATGGCACAACAGTACAGCTAAGCAGTTATGACAGAGGCCCTATAGGCTCAAGCTAAAAATATTTACTAATGGCCCATTAGATAAAGTTTGCCGCATTCTGATCTAGGGCACTGATCATCAACAGCTGCTGAAATCACAGTAAGAGAAACAACCAGGCATTATGTACCTCCTGATGGAAGAACCCAATACCATCTATCATGTAGTCATGGAGTGGTGTGGGGATCAAACCTGAATTTTATCAGACCTCTAGATCCAAGAGGAAACTGCTGATCTAGAAATCAAAAGTATTTTCATAACAACACTAAGAAGTTATAGTATATTTTCCTTTTCTTATTCTCATTCTCTCACAAGTGCACTCTGGAGTTTTTCAGAAAGTACACGACATGAAATATTTCAAAGACTAAATGCAAGTTGACTTCCAATAAGACATTAAAGAGATTTGCAAAAGAAGAGGAAGTCTTTTCACTGTTTTTTTTTTTTGAAAATAATTATAAAATGTTATTTATGTTAACATACAAAAGGTTTATTAAATTTCAAATACAGCAAATATCAATAAACTCTTCAGGGTGCTCAGTAATTTTTAAGAGTGTAAAGTGTTCCTGAGACCAAGAAGTTTGAGAACTACTTTTTTAGATACAACTACCAAATTATTGGCCACATAGAAAACAAAACAAAATGGTTAACTAACTATACTCTGAGGATACAATCTGCCAAATCCCAACTATAAGAAATCCTTCAAGCCAAACAACACAGTTTCTTCAACAACAACAACAAAATCACAAGATGGAGGCAAGGGGTGGGGGGAGGAAGGAGCATTTACCTGGTAGAAGAAACAAAAAGACTTTATCAAACTATCAAAATGTGTAAACTGTACTTAGATCCCAATTTGGAAAACTATAAAATAAAATGGATGTTTGAGATATATGGAAAATTGAACACCAACTGGGTAGTTGATGATACCAAGGAATTATTAGTAATCTTTCTTTTAGGTGTGATAAGGATGTTGTAGTTATGCTTAAAAAGTTTTTTAGAAGAGTCCTTATGTTTTAAGAATACATATTAAAATCTTTATAATATGCAATAGGGAGAGAGGAGTGAAAAAAGACTGGCTCCTTGTCAATAATTATTGAAGCTAAATAGCAGCACATTGTTCTATATTATTCTATTTTTGTATATCTAAAGTTCTCCATAATAAAAAATTTATAAGTATGAGATTTCATGGCATTCTTTACCCAAGAAGGAATGAAGATGAACAATCTGTGAAGCCCGTACCGTCAGTGGTCCGCAGCCTATGTTCTGAGAGCACAGCTCTGTCTGATTCTGAATTTCCTCAAAAGGGCCCAAATTAATCGGGCCTCTGGTTGAACACTGCCCTGACTGACATATCTCTTCCTGCTGAAAGAGCTCAATAAATATTTCACTGGTTGTCAAGTCTTAAATAAACAATAAATGTATAACAACTGGTGACAAATGATCATTTCTGCATTTAAATATCTAAAAGACTGTTTTTAACTTCTCCTATAGCACTTATACACAAATAGCTACAATGCAAGATAGACAATGTATGATTCCCACAGCCCACAGCACAGTACAGCTTACATAATGGACACAATGAATTGGAACATCTGTCCCCAAATTTGTAAATACCACTTCAGCATATGCAAATGTGGCCAAGATTTTAAAGTGAAAATAGCAGAAGTTTGTGTGTTACACAGAAGTACATATACGCTAAATTTAAGTAAAGAACTTATTCTTATTTGGTATATTCTTTATAAGGTCAGAAAAGAATAGATTGAAGAGGTTGAAGCAGTCAGGGGAGCCATCTTCAAGACAGAAGAGTTTAACCTGGGCTGTGACAGTAAGATGTTGGACCCTCCACCGTGTAGAAAAGGAAAAGCCATGTTCAGAAAGAAGGACTGCAATATGTCTTGGCAGTAAGACAATGTAAACTAAAGAAAGAATATGTTGGTTGGGCATTTGAACAGAAAGCCTGGAAACCTAGAAGTAGGGAGCTGTGACCTTTTGTTGAACAATGGACTGAGAAGACTGCAGGGTACTTCAATGTGAACCCCAACTCCATCACTGCGTGACTTCTTACTCTCTTGAGTTTCCCCATCTATAAAGTCAACATAAAAATCCTACTTCATGGTGCAGCTGTGACAGTAAGGTTTGTTCCATAGATGTTTCACAACTTAAAGTACTTTTTTTGTCAAAGTAAGTAATTAATAAAAGGTCATTATTACCCAGAAAGTTTTCAAAAGAATGGCCTGGCAGTGAAATTAAATAATGTAAACAGGGGTGACTAAACTTCATTTGAATTTCCTCCCAATGTACTGTGAATGTTGAATCTCTGCCACTAATATATAACACACTGTAGAGTTAAGTTAAACCAAAGGTGAAAATTATCTTGTCTTACTCAAAGTTTTGTCAATTTATTCAAACAATGCCCCCAACACTAAGCAGAGCTGGCTCTGAACCTTTCAATTTCCTAACAAATGAAGGAATAAAAGGAGACATAAAGCTCATTTAAATCCAGTTTATTTTTCTTTGGACATTTAGCAAGTGTGATTAAGATATTCTTTTACTTCCAGAGATTGCAATGTGACAGAAAATATTAAACACATAAACTAAAAACTATCATACAAAACAGTAGTTGATAACTACTAAAAAAGAAGTCAAAATGCTTTCATAGGACAGATACAAGCTATGACTCTCTAATTTCCTAGCACACAACAGGGGCTCAATGTATGTTCCAGGAATCATTATATCATGAGAGAAGTAGCAATTTTGCCTCAGATGCAGAGAAGACACAGGAGAAGATGGTCATCTAGCCCAAGAGAACAGCATGAGCAAAAGCACTGACATGGGAAAACACCAGATGTTTCCAGAAACAGCAACTGGGTTAGAATTTATTGACACAAAGACGAAAAGAACAATGTGTGATAGGCTATAAAGATAGGCTGGGGGCCGGATCACAAACAAACTTAAATTTCAGGCTCTGATGTTTGGACCTGACTTGATAGTCAATAAGAAGATGTCTTAACATTTTGAAAAGAGGTAATATAACCAAAGTGGTGCTTTAGGAGAACCTGGAACCAACATGAATGATAGGACAGTTAAATTGAAAGATTCTTAAGAGGAGGGACAATGTTTCAGTCACCTTTTGAATCTCCACTGTTGCACCTGTGCTATGCCTTGCATATTAAAAATAATTTTTTTTGTTGACGCTGTTACAATGAAGAGGGACAAACAGTTGTGGCACAGACAGCAACTGCCCACCCGATGTCCATTCTCCCTCTCTTCCTTACTATATTAGTAAGGCAGATTCTATATGGGACAGCAAGGAGCAATTATCTTAGATCTTTAATTACTGTAATTGTATTTTTAGTGTATGTTAATAAAGCACATACTATGTAAATGTTACCACAAATTCCATAGCCCAGAATCTGTACTTTATCAACATTTAGGTAAAAACCGGAAACATACCAAATTATTGTTCCACCTCAAAAGTTTAATATGCACTGGGATTTTATTTTACATTTGTTAAAATCTTTCCCAGCCTTAACATTGTTATCTTAAATTCACTTGAAAGATGATTAGGATGAGGGTGAAAATGAAGTCAGTAAGAAAGGATTAAGAAAGACAAAGGATTCAAAAGAAAATTCCAAACTAGAAACTCAGCAAGAAGTGGATATACAGAGCGAAAAAGAGGATGAAATCAAAACTCACTATGTTAGTGTGCCATTAACAAACATGGAGAAGTCAGGAGTTGTAAGTTTGGGAAAAGAAGCAGGGTGGCAGGAAAAATTAACACCAACCACTACAGTTACCATTAATAGAGCATCCAGTAGGTTCCTGGCATGATGTTAAGTTTTTTAAAAATTACCACATGCACATGATTTTAAGAAAATCGAAACAGTGTAAAAAATTTCCTTCTCATTCTAGCATCCAAACTCCCTAGTTTACTGTATTCCCTCATCGGGGGCAACAATTATTAATTTCATTCATATCCTCGGATATGTTTATATTTGCCTTCTTATTTACCATAATTCTCAAAACCACTCTTTGAGATAAGTGGTATTATTTTATAAATTAAGAAACTGACAAATAAATATAATTGAACAAAAAATAAAATTAAAATTAAAATAAAAAAAAAAAACCCCTGAGCCTTAAAGAGGTTAACTAGGCAAGGCCAGCCATGAAGGGACAGAACAGAGATTGGAACATACGCCCAACCATCCATGCATACACCTCTACATACTCAGGGATCTCCTACACAAACACTGGCACAAGTGGTCAAAGTGTTGGTAATAACAAAGGACTTGTTATTTAAATTATATCACATGTATACTATGAAATAATGCAGCCATAAAAACTAAAGTTAAAAAACATAAGGTAGATTTGATGCAGCAATTCCACTGCTGGGATTATATCCTAAGAACCCTGAAACACCAATCTAAAAGAAGCTATGCACCCCAATGTTCATAGCAGCACAATTTATAATAGCCAAGTGCTGGAAGCAACCTAAGCGACCATCAGTAAATGAGTGGACCAAAAAACTATGGTACATTTACACAATGGAGTACTACTGAGCAGAGAGAAAGAAGGAGCTCTTATCCTTTGCAACAGCATGGATGGAACTGGAAAGCATTATGCTAAGTGAAATAAACCAGGCAGTGAGGGACAAATACCATATGATCTCACCTTTAACTGGAACATAATCAACAAAAGAAAAAGCAAGCAAAATATAACCAGAGACATTGAAATTAAGAACAATCTGACAGTAACCAGCAGGGAGGTGGGAGGGGATCATGGGGGGAAGGGTTTTCAGAAACTACTATAAAGAACACATGGACAAAACCGAGGGGGAGGGTGGAAGCAAGGGAGGGAAGAGGGTTTGGGTGGGGTGGGGAGGATCGATGGGGGATAAATGCAGACAACTGTAATTGAACGACAATAAAATAATAAAAAAAAAACACACATAAGATAGATATCCAGATATGCCACATAGCTGATTAAGATAAAAAAGCAATTGGGTAATTATTGTGTACTAGGCATAGATTTTCAGTTTGGGGTGATGAAGGAGTTCTGGAGATGGACATTGTTGATGGTTACACAACAATGTGAATGTACGTAATGCCACTGAATGTACACTAAAAAATGATAATGATGGTAAATTTTATGTTATGCATATTTTACCGCAATTTTTTAAATCCTGAAGAAAAAAGGAATTGCACAACAGTATGGTTTTTATTCCATTTTTGTCTGGCAGTCACACACAAAGAGAATGTGTGTGTATATATATAAATATTTTTTGTAGATGTTTTTTATCCTTTATTTTACTCTCAGACATCCTGGTAAGGCTTCAGACTTCACCATATTAATGGCAAATCCTGTGTCTTCTGCTCCCATCTTTTGGCATTCGAGCTCAATTCCTAGCACCCTTTTCCTACCTGACACAGAATATACATTCAGACCCTGGTTTATCCAAGCAGCTTCCCAACCCCTATGTTAAATGTCACTACAGAATCATCAAACTCCAAAATATGTTCCAACATGAAAAAATGTTCAGGAAAATGCTCCCTACTTGCCCCTAGTGAGCTGCAGTGTGGAACTGTCTGATGAGATCAAGTAAAAGAGATGAGCCAGTGCAGGCATGAGGAGGGACAGAGCCCTGGCTGATGCAGAATGCACAGCATGTGGCAGCAGGCAGTGCGGCTCCCGCCTCTCAGGGATTTCACAATTAGTTTCTGGAAGACAACATGGCAACACTCCGGCATGTAAGACATATGATATTCCTGTGGGTGAAAAACCACAGCTTAAAAACATAATTACAAGAAATTTAAAATCAACAAATGACTTGAGATATTTTTCCTTCTTCGTATTTAAGTGCAATCCTAACTATGAACATAACCCCTACTGAGGTTTATTTAAATGATCATCTGAAGAACAAACACAACATTATTCTCAGAATAAAGCTCTGCTCTCATCACCCATCTACTGTAGTTGTTGAAGTTTCTCTAACACAGTGGAGGGGCAGAAAGGAAAACTCACTTGCTGTGCCTGCATTTAGCAAGAAAAAGAGCTATCCAGATGATGATCAAAGGAAAGAAATGGGAATGATCAAAAACAAAAATTCAAGACAGCACAGTCCTGATAGTTTTTTCTAGGCTCACAGGGCACAAAACAACCAGAACTGAAAAGTATCTTTTCTGCCATCAAATTTTCATTAATTTTCTTAAAAATTAAGAGCTCAGTTTCCTCACCATACAAACAGGCATAAAGCACTGACGTTTTATTTTTGTTTTGAGTATGTAACACTTCACAAATTTGTACAGAGGCTCTGCTAATCTTCCCTGGATCATTTCAATTTCAATATACGAGTATGTGCTGTTGAAGCAAGCACAGAGTGCGTAAGTTTTATGAAGACACTCACTGCCATGACATTTACCCCTCTTCAAAACAACAGTAGGGAATCTTTAAAGCCACCAAGTTGCTTTTTCCATGGTGGTTCTTCATGGCTTAGTTATTAAGTCCCACTAAAACTCCCCCAAACTAGAAAGCACACACTACAACAAGCATTCATTACATATCTTTAAGAGAAATCACTGTATACATTCCATTTTAAATATCCCAAATATCTGCACTTCCCACATCGTTTAGGATTATGCATTAATGGTGGTTCTCAAAGTGTGGCCTGGAAACTTGGAGAGAGGGGGACAGAGGGAGGGGACATTTCTATGACCTTTTCACAAGGTCGAGAAAATCAGAAGTATGTATTTCTCATAATAATGCTAAGAAGTTCCTAAGACATTGATGTAGACTTTTGCACTGTGTTGACACTTTCACTGATATTGCAAAAGTCAGTGGTAGTATAACCAAATTCTTCAAGTACTTTCAGGAAAAGAATGCCAATTTCTCTTAAAGTGTCCTTGATGAAAATGGTACAGCCACCCCAGAAAAGTCTGTCATATAACCTGGCAATTGTACTCTTAGACATTTATCCCAGAAAAAAAGGAAACATATTTACAAAAAACGAATCTGCAAATGTTCACAGTAGTTTTATTATTAATAGCCCCATACTGGAAACAGCCTAACTGTTCTTCGACAGGTAAACAGTTAAACTGTCATATACCCACACGATGGAGTACTATTCAGCAATTAAAAGGAGCAAGCTATGATACATGTAACAACCTGGATAAATCCCCAGGGAATTAAGCTGAATAAAAGAGGCAATTCCAAAAGGTTGTATACTGTATGGTTCCACTTACATAACATTTCTGAAACAACAATTTAGAAATGTTGAACAGATGAGGGGTTGCCAGGTTTTGTGGAGAAGGAAAACATGGAGCTGGCTGTGTATATAAAATGGCAACATGAGGGATCCTTGTAGTGATGGAACTAACTGTTCTATATCTTGACTATGGTGGTAGATACAAGACCTACACACAGAACTAATTACACACACACACAAAAGTGTAAAACGGGAAATCTAAACAAGATTGAATGATTATATTACTATAATATCATGGTTGCAATAGTGTACTACAATGTTGCAAAAATATTACCATTGTGGGAAACTGGGTAAAGGATACACTATTGTGTTTTACAACTACACGTGAATCTACAATTACATCGATAAAAATTTCAATTAAAGAATGTATACCCATGTTCACTGCAGCATTATTTGCAATAGCTAAAACATGAAAGCAACTGAGGTACTCATCAAAGGATGACTGGATAAACGAATAGTATTACACACAATGGAATATTATTCAGCCTTAAAAAGGAAAGAAATTCTGACACATACTAAAACATGGATGAACCTTGAGGACATTATGCTAAGTGAAATAAGCCAGTCACAAAAAGACAAATGCTGTATGATTCTGCTTATATGAAATACTGGAATAGTCAAAAACCAGAGACAGAAAATAGAATACGGGTTACCAGGGACTGCAAGAAGGGGAAACGAGGAATTATTTCTTAATGTGTAAAGGTTCCCATTCTGCAAGGTGAAGAGTTCTGAAGATGGACAGTGGTGATGGTTGCGCAGCAATGTAAGTGTACTCAATACAAAACCAAAAAAAAAAGTAAGGGATTGCTAACAGAAAGTTCAGGATGGAAAGGAGATGGGATCAAGGAGAGACACTGGATCAGAGAGGGGTTCAAGGGCCTTAAAAGGAAACTGTTATATTCTCCACTTACACTGTATAGCCATTGTATCATTGTTCTTTTTTTTTTTTTTAAGATTTAATCTATTTATTCTTGGAGAGGGGAAGGAAGGGAAAGAGGGAGAGAAATATCAATTGGTTGTCTCGCACGTGGCTCAACTGGGGACTGGCCTGCAATCCAGGTATGTGCCCTGACCAGGAATTGAGCTGGCGACCTTTCAGTTCACAAGCCGGCACTCAATCCACTAAGCCACACCAGCCAGGGCAGTGTTCTTTATATTTCACAAATGTTTTAAATTTTGTGTCAATTTAATATTCAGTATTTTTAAAAAGAAAAAGTGTCCATGATGAAACCGCACAAATTATGAATGTTATTTAATCATGACCCTTGGACTTCATTTTTGTCACTTGTGATGAAAAAGAGGTATGCATAAAGCATTTCTGCTGTATACGAAGTAAAGCCAGCTGTTTTGAGGAAAAGTATGTGTGTGTGCTTCAGTGACAAGATGAATTAAAGGCTTTTTATCATGATACCATTTTTACTGGAAACAAAAACAAACACCAACCATGGTTTTTAGACTTGTACGGTATTTGGCAAACATTTCTTGAAACTAAACAAAATGAACCTGTCACTTTGAGGAAAACAGTTGGTAATTGCCTACCAAAAATAAAAATCAAGTTTTCAACTGAAAATTAGAATGCTGGAAAACTAGTACCCACCCACCACCTTGACTTTGACAGCTTCTCAATACTTAAGGGAAATCAGTGGTGATATTAACAAATGTGATTTAGTGACATTGTTTAATGAAATGTGTCAGCATTTGGAAGAGCTGCATTAATTCAGTGAATCAATATTTTCCAAATGACAAACATAATAAGTTAAAATGGATTAACAAGTCCATTCAAACTGCAGGATAGACCAATGAATTTTAATGTAACATGTGAAAGCTCATTGGTAAGGCTTCAGATTCCACATCCAAACTAATCTTTAAGAAACTACCAGTTACCTCGTTTGGGTCTAGTAACAAAGGATATTGTTCCTTTCCCAACTACTTATCAGTCAGTGTAAGACCAGATTTTCTTCATATAGTTCAATAAAAATATATCGCAATAAACTGAAGGCAAAGGAGATGGGAAAATCCAGCTGTTTGCGACTATGTCAGACATTTAAGAGTTGCAAAATGTACAGGAATGCCACTTCCGCCTCTCCCAAATATTTTTGTTTAAAAAGTACTATTTTCATATGAATGTTTTATATATTAACATTATGTGCAGCTGTTTTTTAAATGAATTAAAAATATTTTTAAATGTCTCAGTTTTCATTTCTAATACAGTAAAGACCTATAGACATAACCATTGTAAGTAAAACTTCCCTCTTATTTTTAAAACGGGTGCTAAGACTGCTGGTCTACATTACATTCCAACCGTTAGAATATAAATTACTCAACAAATTGTTGTTGAGCACTTTGCTAAGTACCGAGACAGTATTCGCCCTCAAGAGCTCATAATATATCGGGCACACTCTATCCGATATATCAAAATATCTCGTAGGAACCTCAAGCAGGCCCTGTGCTGCAGGGCGTGCCGGGGACGGCGGAAGAGCGGCCTGGAAGGAGGCCGGGTCCGGACAGTCCCGCGACCGACGCGGCCAAGCCGGAAGGGGCGCGGGGACAAAGGCCGACGCCCAGGGCGGCGAGAAACCCGAGGAGCGGCCCGCCGCCGACCTGTCGGGCGCTCAGCGCCGGGCGGCCGGAACAGGGACAGGGGAACGGCCCATACCTGTTGGTCATTCCTGCCGCCACGCCCAGCATCTCTGCGCCGCGGGCCGCCTTCGTCTCCGCACCTCGGGTCCCACAGCCCCTCCAATCTCGCCGTCTTTCCTCGTCGACGGGGCTGTGTGGAGAGGTAGGCGGGCCTACGGCAGGAAGGAGAGGCGGACCCAGGGCGGGAAGGCCACCGCCTCTGCCACCGCCTCCGCCTCCTGTCCAGAGCCGGTAAATGGCTGGGCTGGCCACGCGGGGGCGCGCTGCGCAGGGCGAGGAGAAGTGGGAACACGGCGGGGCTGGTCGGCGAGGCACGCTGGAGGTGAAGCCTCGTGGGACTGTGGCCCGGAAGTTCCCAGTACTCCTGGGCTTGAGGAAAACGGTTAGGATTGGCCTCTGTCCATGCTCTTGGGTGAGGGCGTCGCGCACCGGGAGCAGAAGGAGCTGGCGGAGTTCTCATTCCCCAAGACGTTCCTGTTTCTGCTTTGTTGAACCCCCGAGGGGCTCTGGCCCAGGCCTTGGGTGCAAGCTGTTAGGGTTTGAGAAGTTCACCCTGTCCTGTTCAGAGGTCCTGAGGCGACTCCATAAGAAGGAGGTGTCCTCATCTGCAGTGGCCACCACTGCATCCCTATCTGTGCAGAACGCCTGGCACATTCTGGGTGGCTCACTAGGACTTCACTGCGCTTACGAATTGTGAATTAAGAAATCTAACCTTTCTTAGAGACACTCCAGTGGCCGTTCTGCATTGTTTTCTTTCCTCCTTTACCTCACTTTCTTTCGCCTATTCCCTCTACCAAAACCGGAAATCTGCAAAGCATCTAATATAGCAGGCGTGTCAAACTCATTTTCACCGGGGGCACATCAGCCTGGCAGTTGCCTTCAAAGGGTCGAATGTAATTTTAGGACTGTATAAATGTAACTACAGTTGTCCCTTGCTATATGGCGGTTCACTTATTGTGGCTTCACTGTATTGTGGGGTTTTTTTTAAATATATATCTAAGTCTGTATCGCAGAGTTTTCGCTCTATTGTGGGATTTTTGTGGTATATAGGTATTTAATAGTTATGATTTTAATTATTTTTGCCTAAAAAATTAGCACAATATAAAAATATAAAAATGTTAATTGAAACATATTAAAAGAATATTAAATTGAAATAAAATACAGTATGTATTTCATCAGAAGATGAATACTATACTGTACACAATGAAAACACAGTACGCCACTTTCACAAGTTTGCTGACATGAGATTGTACATGGCTCACTATTGGCTGATGGAATGGAAGGTGACCATCCACAGCTCTGTGTTCTGTATCCTGGGCAATGATTGGCTCGGTGACTGTAGCATGGATCTGTTTGCTCTCCAGCACTGTGCCCATATGTTCAGCATCTCTCCTTGTCCACTTCATAACGACGTCTGATCGCTGTGCGTTGTGTTGTTCTGTGGTGTTGTGCTTTTGTGAAATTTTTGTAAAGGTTTGAATTTATTTCAAGCCCTATGATGCCACCCAAACATTCTGTGCCTTCTAAGGCTTCTGGCAGTGAACCCAAGTGCCAGAGGAATATGCTTACCATCAAATAAAAGGTGAAACTTCTTCACATGTTAAAGGAAGGCAAAAGCTATGCAGCTGTAGGCCACCATTATGGTATCAATGAATCTAGTGTTCGATGCATAAAGAAAGACAAGAAGAATATTAGGTCTACGGCAACAATAACTTTTAACAAGACTGCAAAGAGGGTGGTCACTTTCCACAATAAGGCCATTGTGAGGATGGAGTCTGCATTGGCCCTGTGGATAAATGACTACAGGAGGAAGAATATCTCGCTGGATACCAACGCCATCTGGACAAAGGCCAAGAAACTTTATGATAGTTTTGCGGAGCACGGACATTCACAACGGTGACGAGGATGAGGGTGACAACACAGAAGCAGGACTGTCGAGTGCTTTTCCCACCAGACCAACCCTATTCAGTGCCAGCAAGGGCTGGTTTGACAAATTTCAGAGACGCTTTGGACTCAAGAGTGTTTCTCTGCATGGAGAAGCTACCTCTGCAGATGTCCACTCACAACCATTGATGGACAAAGACCTGATGGAGATGACCAAGTCAGCAAGTGAAGAAGAGGATGAGGAACAAGATGAACTACGGGTTGGAGAAGAGGAGGAGGTTGACCTAACACTTGATCGTCTTGCAACCTTGGTCAGAATGGCTAAAGAACTTCAGCCAGTGGCTGAAGAATGGGACCCCCAGATGCTTCGTTCATTGCACTTCATAAATACAGTCGAGGGTGGCATGTCAGTTTATAAAAACCTTCTCACTCAGAAGAAAAAGCAGCTCCAGCAACTCCCCATAACTATGCTTATCACTTGGACGAAGAGATTAGTTATGCCTACACCTTTAGCAGAAATAGAAGTTATGGCCCAGGGCGAAGATACTGCACCACCTGATGAAGCACCTGATGAAATGGTGCCTTCAGAAGAGCTGTAATGCTCTTCTTGGCTGTGCAGTACATTCATCTCATCATCATCACCTTCGTCACTATCAGTGCTGCACAGCTACATAATTCATGATCTTCATCATTCAAGTTGTAGTATACTTCACTGGTGAGTACCCATATAGAATTTTATATGTTGTTAAAATTACATAAGTTTAAGAGTGTAGAAAATATTTAAGAGCACATGAAGTGTTTATAAGAGTGTGGGAAAGGTTAATAAGAGAGTGGGAAAGGTTTATAGGAGTGTGGGAAGGGTTTATAAAGCCTTAACATAGATATGAATAATAAAATTAATATAACGGTGCTACTTCTTGGATTTTCACCTATCGTGCGGGTCTCTGGAATGTAACTCCTGCGATAGGTGAGAGATCATTGTACTCCTTAACAGTTAAGCAAGAGCTTGGCACTGCCAGTGGGTGTAAACAAGGTGTGGGGCCAGATAAAATGAGGTAGGGGGCCGGATTTGGCCCATGGGCCTTGTGTTTCCTACCTGTGTAACAAGACTTATCTCTTCTATGATACCTTTTTTTGATTTTGTAACTATACCTAATTTCTAATTACAGAATGAAAACTCTTGTCTGCTACTTGTCTAGATATGTGATGGGAAAACACTGGATGCCTTTGACATCCTTATATCAAAATAAATTATAAAAAGAGCAAACATTTACATGTGAAAAAACATACAGAAATATTAAAACAAAAAAATGGGAGAAAAATAAAGAACAAGCTAAGGTTGGAGCAAAGAGAAACTTTCCAAACAAGGTATAAATGCCAGAAATCATAAAATCTGAAATCAATAAATGTGATGACCAAAAAAAGATCTAATCTCCTTATGACAAAAACAATTAGTAACAAAAAGTCCAACAACTCAGAAAAAAAGACAAGGTCTATATACAGGTTTCTACAGAGTTTTGGTGGGGGGTACTTAATGCAAGAAATATCCAAACCTGAAAGAATTTTTATGAGTTTATTTGAGCCAACTGACAATTGCCAGGAAACAAAATCTCACGGGATTGAGAAAATGCTCTGGAAAGTGATAGTTTTACCACTTATTTATA
Organism: Micronycteris hirsuta; assembly: GCA_004026765.1. NCBI lineage: Eukaryota > Metazoa > Chordata > Mammalia > Chiroptera > Phyllostomidae > Micronycteris > Micronycteris hirsuta. Next base: position 41,343 of record PVJI01004275.1, on the reverse strand, counting down.
CATCAGAATGAAAGAGAGGTGGAAGAAAGCAAAGGGAGGAGGGGAATCTGTGGGAGTGGATAAAAAACTAGAATGATAGACCCTTACTTCTACAGAGGCGATAACAATTAACAATTAACATAATGAGGGGATTTGTGTCTCTGCTCTCAGGGTTCAGGAAAAAAAGAAATGAGGTTGATATTCCAAAGGTATGTTATCTTAGATGCAAAAAGACTACAGATAGGCTCACTTAAGATGAAGATTGACCTTTGTTAGGGAAAGATATCGCCTTAGGACATGATTACCTGCCTTGAACTGATTTAAGTCAGAAAGTTTTCATCTGACCAGCCTATGTGGTTACTTTAGGGCTCTGAGTTTATAAGGCTGCCATGCAGGCCTCCTCTGAGCTTCTCAGGTTTAGTTTGTGGCCTCTTTTTTGTCCACCAAAGGAAATACAAATAATTTGTAGAAGTACAAGAAAGTACCCAATCAAAATTTGAAATGCCATCTTTCAAATACAAAGATTAACAGTTGAACAATATGCTGTTTTGATGAGGATACAGGGAGATAAGTGCTTGGATTTCTGTTGACGGGAGAATAAAACCACGTAATTTTTCTAAAGGACAAGTGGGCAACATTATAATGTGAAATTCAGCTCCACATTGATCCAGGAAATTCACATTTTGTAATTTATCTTACTGATGTATCTTACAGATGTATTCTAATTTATACACAAACAATATGCATAAGTTTTAAAGCTACCTAGGGAACTATTTATAAACTAAATGATATAATTGTTACTGTTGGTATTTAGCTAGATATTGAGAAAGGAGAGCAAAAGAGATTTAAATATTGAGCTTAATAAACTGGAAAGTGTAACCTGTTCGCTAGCCAGGAAGCTACAGCTTCACACCCCAGGAGATTACAGCATTTCTCTGCCAAAAGGAATTAACACTCCTGATTTTCCACCTCAGGTACCAAATTGCCAGGTGGGAACAGGGGAAGACAGAAACTGCAATAGAAGTCTAAATGGTTCCAGGGGAGGTGCTTGACCAAAGAGGCCTGTCAGTCTAGCTTGTGGAGGGAAGGGTTTGGTTGGGAGGTGGGCCCATCTGAAACCTACCAAAGCTTGGGAAGTTCATTGGTCATTTTGAAAAGGCACCTGACTCACCCCAAATCAAAGTTAATATAACCCCAGGGGAATAAAAAAGCTCATTCTCTCTCTCTCTCTCTCTATCTCCATCTCCATCTCCATCTCTATCTCTATCTCTCTCTATCTCTCTCTCTTGCTCTCCCCACCTCCCACCTGGTGATGCACTTGCCTGTTCTTTGTATGCTCTCTTACCTGGGAACACACGCTATGTGCGTCTAGCAGCTACCAGGCCCACAGCAGATGGTGTGGACTCCAAAAGGACTAAGTTCTCTGGCAACCTTGTGGACTCCACCATCAGAGCAACCTGGTTGGGGACTGAGACCACTTAGCAGCCACCTGCAGGCTCCAAAGGGCTATACTTTAATACAAAGCAGAAACTCTGGACATTGGCTTTCATCTTGGCTTTGCTGAGGACATGGTTGGACTTTTTCCATGGTGGGACAGAGGGAGATGGGACATTGAAAACCCAGGGGGCAGCTTCTATCTCCACTCAAACTATGCTATACCACAGTCTTCCATGCATGGGTCCTTGAACTGCTTTTCTCATGATACTGTGGAAGGACCTAATTTATACCTACAAACATAATGACTAGGATTTTCTTTAAAGTAAAATGTTGGGGTGGGGGACTGACTAGGAGTATTGTACCTGAAACACAGCTTTGGCTGTCTGCTACAGTGAAACCAAACTCATGAAACAGGTGCTGATGCAAAAGGAAAGAGGTTTATTCAGCTGTCATGACCTGGGAGAATGGTTGACTCCTGTCTCAAACACCTTCCCTCAATCCTGCTCAAGCCCCCAGTTCTTATAGGGATAAAGAGGGTAGGGCTTTATTTCTATTCAATTATATTTCTAGCTTTTTTCACACTGGGGTCCTGTCCATTCACCTCTCATTTCCCTGGGCTTCATGTAAGAATCCCCCCATCCTGTGTCATCATGGCCAATGGGGCAAACTCCCTGGTGCTCCAACTGACTGTGGTAACAGTATCAGTGAAACAAAATTGGCCATAGTTGATAACTGTTGAAGCTGGCTCATAGGTACATGAGGTTTTTATATTACTTTGTCTACTTTTGTGCATATTGAAAGTCCATAATTAAATTGTTTTTTAAATGTAAAAATGAAGAATGAACAAGGAGGGTCATTGTAATTTTGTTTTTAAGAGCAATTGAGAAAATTTATTTAACCAGGCCATTAATTAAGTAAATTATGGTATCTGTATATAATACCATGCAGCTATTAAAAAATAAAACTAGCCAGAAAGCCATATGAAAAGATGCTCACATCACTCAGTAATCATCAAGAAACTGTAAATCAAAACCACAATAAGATACCACCCCACATCCATTAGAATGACTGCTGTCAACAAGTGCTGGCAGAGATGTGGGGAAATTGGAACACTTGTGCACTATTGGTGTGAATGTAAAATGGTGCAGCCACTGGGGAGAAAAGTATGGCAGTTCCTCAAAAGGTTAAAAACTAAATTATTATATGATCCAGCAATCTCATTTCTGAGACTCCAAAAGAATTTAGAGCAGGATCTTGAAGAGATATTTACACACCCATGTTTATAGTATTATTATTTACAATAGCCAAAAATAGAGACAACCCAAATGCCCATTGAAGGATGAATGGAGAAACACAATCTGGTACAGGTATCCCCACTTTTCAAAAGTTCATGTTAGGCCACTTAACTTTTATGAAAGACCTACATTAGTATCTGTTTCCACCAACCAAAAGAAATCTGAAGATGGTTTTTGTTTTTCTGAAAAAAGTTAAAAAGTGTTCAGCAAAATAGAGTTCAGCTTTTGTTTTGTAGCAAGCTTTATTGTTTTAATTTTTTAAATTTATTTTTTATTGTTTTTCAAGTACGGTCATCTCAATTTTACCCCATCCCCCCCCAACCCATCCCCACCTCCCACCCTCAGTCCTACCCACTTTGGGCCTTTATCCACATTACTTGAGTCCTTTATACATGTTCCTTGAAGACTCTTCCCCTTCTTTCCCCTGTTATCCCCCTTGCTTCTCCCCTCTGGTTACTATCAGTCTGTTCTTTATTCCAATGTCTCTGTTTATATTTTGCTTCCTTATTTTTTTATTCAAGTTCTACTTATAGGTGGGATCATATGGTATTTATAGAGACAGCATGCACCCAGCAAGGATGGGCCTGACAAGCTCTTCCTCAGGAACTACGCTCCACATCTCAGGATCCAGCCCCATAGCTTTGAACTGTATCTGTGAGCATCGGTGTTTTATCTCCATTTGTTTTGTGGATCCATTAGCAAGATGTGTCATAAGGTATCAGAAAAGTATATAAGGATATTATGCTTAGTGTAAAATTGGATGTAATTAGTGTATTTGTATGATTTAGGAGGTTATTTGGGGGGACTAGTTATACTAAAAAAAATTGTCCACATAAATTAATGGTAATTTTTTCTTCACTTTATTGTAAGAGGGTGCAACGAGGGGGCCCCCCAAAGAAGGATTTGTAATGGGGTCCAGAACTCAGGGTGTCCAGGAAATATTAAAAATATGGGATGTCCTCACTCCCACAGGTCTGAACTGGGGGATGGGACACATGGAACAGGGCCATTGAGACCTGTTTTGCATAGCAACTTATGTAAATAACCTCAGGCATGGTCATTTAACATATCTATAAGTTTTAACTGGTTTCATGGATATGTTAAAAAGTTGTGGCTTTGCTTTGAGCCAGGGAGATATGAGTGACTTCCACCAAGGATGTAACTGGGAGGCAACTCCCCCTGGTTACAGAGCCTGTGTAAGAGCTTGAAGATGATTGGCTCCACACCACAGGGCTCCACCTGCCTGGATTTACTATGGCATCCCAGAAAAGCTGGAAAAATATGGGAATGCTGGCAGGTGTAGCCAAATGTGGGAGGAGTCGGAAATGGGGCTGCAGAGGAAGATTGCTGCTGGGATTTAAACCCAGGTGCAGCAGCCATTACAGGAAGAACCATGCAGCTTTGGGTCTTTCCTTACCACACAGCTTAGGAAGCTGGAAAGCAAGATGTAGCAGCAATGCAGAGCTCTCTCTTAGAAGTTTGGAAGAATGTAGGAGAGACACTGTGGGAAGGAAAGGAGTGAAAGGACTCTTGCTGGTGGGCCATGAGAAGGTGCCACATGGGTTTGGATTAAGAACTGGAAGGCCTGGTGACACAGCTGATGGTGATGGGAACTGAGAGAGGCCTGCCAGCCAAGCACGGATTACTGGAAAGAATCAGGGGCTATGTGAGCTATGGACTTCTATTTCTTTTCCTGAGATTCGGCACCCTGGACCAAGCAAAGGGGGAAAGGATGGACTGTGTTTGTGGGTGTTTTAAGGGACTTTGGATTTTAATGAAGACATTAAGTTATTACTCCTAAGTCTGTATAACTTTTGAATAAATAATTCCTTTCCTATTCACCAGTCTCTGACATGGAGAGCTATAATTCCCTGGTGGAGGGCAAGGCAAACCAATACAGGGGGACCCCAGGAGAATGGGAGCAGGGGGATCCATTCAGTAACATTGTGCTACCCCTTCTCAGTGGCCATCATGGGAGACCACATGCGCAGTAGCTTTACAGTAGTACAACTACTTGTACAGGCACAATAAAAGCCCTCCAAAACTAGCCAGGAAGAAACCACCCTATAAGAATAGAATCCCTCTAGCCCATGAAATCAATCTCTGCTTGGAGTTGGACTGCTCCCATGTTCTCTGCTATAAACTCTGTGTGTTCAGTTCAATTCTTTGTCCATGATCACCAAGAACCTGGTTACCTGTGCCCACCTGTGACATTATGACATTTCAGCTTATAGAAGTTTTCACAGAAACACTGTACTTTCAGACACTGGGGAAAACCCATATAAACTCAAAATGAACTATTATTCAGCTATGAAAAGGAAGGAAATTCTGACATATAATACAACATGGATGAACCTTGAGGGCATCATTTTAAGCAAAATAAGCCAGTCACAAAACTACAAATAATGTATGATTCCACCCATATGGGTTACCTAAATTATTCAAATTCATAGAGACAGAAAATAGAATGATGGTTGCAAGGAATAGGGGAGAGAAATAAATGAAAATTTATTGATTAATGGGTGTAGCATTTTAGTTTTACAAAACGAAAGTTCTGGAGTTTGGTATTACAACAATGTGAAAAAACCTAACACCACTGAATTGCACATTTTACTTTTTAAACACATTTTATTGATTATGCTATTATAGTTGTCCCATTTTTTCTCCCCTTTATTCCCCTCCACCCTGTACCCCCCTCCCACTAGAATTCCCCCACCTTAGTTCATGTCCATGAGTCATACTTGTAAGTTCTTTGCCTTCTCCATATCCCATACTATTCTTAACCTTCCCTTATCTATTTTTTACCTACCATTTATGCTTCTTATTCCCTGTACCTTTTCCCCCATTCTTCACCCCTCCCCCTCCCTGCTGATAACCCTCCATGTGATCTCCATTTCTGGAATTCTGTTCCTGTTTTGTTGTTTGCTTAGTTTGTTTAATTTTGTTTTTGTTTTTTGAGTTTTTTAGGTTCAGTTGTTGATAGTTGTGAGTTTGTGGTCGTTTTACTGTTTGTTCATAGTTTTGATCATCTTCTTTTCTTAGATAAGTCCCTTTAACATTTCATATAATAAGAGCTTGGTGATGATGAGCTCCTTTAACTTGACCTTATCTGGGAAGTACTTTATCTGCCCTTCCATTCTAAATGATAGCTTTGCTGCATAGAGTAATCTTGGATATAGGTCCTTTCCTTTCATGATTTGAATACTTCTTTCCAGTCCCTTCTTGCCTGCAAGGTTTCTTTTGAGAAATCAGCTGACAGTCTTATGGGGAACTCCTTTGTAGATAACTCTCTCCTTTTCTCTTGCTGCTTTTAAGATTCTCTCCTTTTTTTCAATGTTGGGTAATGTAATTATGATGTGCCTTGGTGTGTGCTTCCTTGGATCTAACTTCTTTGGGACTCTCTGAGCATTCTGGTCTTCCTGGAAGTCTATTTCCTTTGCCAGACTAGGGCAGTTCTCCTTCATTATTTTTTTCATTAAAATAAGTTTTAAATTTCTTGCTCTTTTTCTTCTCCTTCTGGCACCCCTATGATTCAGATGTTGGAATGTTTAAAGTTTTCCCAGAGGTTCCTAAGCCTCTCCTCATTTTTTTGAATTCTTGTTTCTTCATTCTGTTTTTGGCTGAATATTTATTTTTTCCTTCTGGTCCAAATCGTTGATTTGAGTCCCAGTTTTCTTCCTGTCACTGTTGGTTTCCTGTACATTTTCCTTTATTTCATTTTGCATAGCCTTCACGTCTTCATTTATTTTGTGACCATACTCAGCCATTTCTGTGAGCATCCTGGTTACCAGTGTTTTGAACCCTGCATCTGATAGGTTGGCTATCTCTTCATCTCTTAGTTCTATTTATTTGAATTTTGATCTGTTCTTTCATTTGGGCCATATTTTTTTTTTTGTCTTGGCATGCCTGTTACATTCTAAATGGTGGAGCCTTAGGCAAATACCTAAGGCTCCATGGATGGGACAACCCATGGCATTCTGCTGTGGCACTGTATGTGGGGCAGGGGTCCAGGAGGGAACAATACCAACTGGCTTGGCTCCCAGCTGGCTTTCAGTCACTTACCCTGCTACCCACAAGCAAATTGGGCCCTCCTGATGCTGATACCAAGGTGCGTGGTTTTGTGTACGTTCTGCGACCCCGTGGGTCTCTCCAGTGAATTCTCCTGTGAGGCTGGGAGTTTCTCCTGCCGCTGCAATCCCCACAGGTTTTTATAGCCCTAGGTTGCTTAGTCTGTCTCGCTCCCCACTTGTTCCTCCCTGTTTATCTGCACACAAATGTGGGACTGCCTAGTCCACCAGGCTCTGTCTGACCCTGCCCGATCCTCCAGGTGCTGCCTTGCCATGAGTCCTCTCCACCCCAGCTGCCCATCTCCACCTCTCCTACCAGTCTGGATGAATGTTTGCATAGTTTAAAATGATTAATGTAATATATTTTATATATGCATTTTACCAAAATTAAAAAAATAAGCCCTGGCCAATGTAGCTCAGTTGGTTGAAGCATTGTCACATACACTAAAGGCTGCAGGTTTTATCCCTGGTCAAGGAGCCTATGAGAGGCACCTGATCAATGTTTCTTTCTCACATCAGTGTTTCTCTTCCTTTCTCTCTTCCTCCCTTACCTTTTCTCTAAAATCAATAAACATGTTTTTTAAATAAATAAATAAATAACAATAAGGCAGTAATAATAAAGAATGATCTCTATGATATACTTTAAGTAAAGAAATAAAACTAAGGAAGAAATGTTTATTTTAGTATACTACCTTTTGGTGGAAGATAAAATTGAGACACCACATAGACACACACTCATACACATGCACATTTACATTCACCTGCTTGTATATGTAGAAATATCTGGAAAGGTAAGATATACAAGAAAGTACTAACAAAAATTGAATCTGTAGAGGTACTAGGTACTAAGAGTAGGAGTATCATGCATATAATCTATCTTTCCTTAATGGAATGCTATAAATTTATTAAATATTTAAGTTATAAACCCAAACAGAGAGAACCAATTCTCTTTAATTTTAGTATAAATCCTTGATTTTATCTATCTTGTTGGAAAATATTTGCTGTTTTTTGTAAATGTAGATATTTTGCCATTGAAACAGCATATAAATCACATTGACCAGCTAAAAATTGGTTCTGTTCTCTTAAAGCATATCAGTGATTTAATACAACCCTTGTTATTTTACAGAGTCAGCACTGTGCATGTGCTACCCCCGTTTTCCAGTTAAATCCTCAGCCAAAGTCTTCCTGATCCCTTTTCAGAAACAAAGGGTCTGTTGTACAGGAAGATCTGGTACTGAAATCTCTTATCATGAATAACCAAGTTTCAAGGTCCTCCAAATATAACTTTCCCTACAAACACACTTCTGCATACCTGGTTCCCCTAACTCCTTAAAACCCTTCCACTATATGCCATCAGGAAGTTTGGGTTTTAAGCATGCAGCCCCCTGTTCTCCTTGCTTAGCACCCTCTAAATAAAGAGACTAATTTCTCCATGGCAAATCTCAGTGTTGAGTGTTTGGGTCTTCTGTAAGCTGGGAAGGATGAACTCTTATTCATTTTGGGTACACATTTATATAAGTGGTATCATGCCATAGATCTCACTCTGTCTCTTGTTCTTTCACTCAATACTATGCTTAAGCAACCATCTCTATGTGTTTATTTTACTTACTTTTTTAGTATTGCAGAGTATTGTACAGTAGGCCACCGCTTCCACATTGCCATGGAGGTGAACACCTAAGTTACTTCTAACCCTGCTACCACAACTAATGCTTAGATGAGCATTCTCATCCTGTGTGCATGTTTCTCTGAAATATAGACCCAGAAATGGGATTATTGGGCCATAGTTATAGGTTTTAATTGCTGCTGATTGCTCTCCAGGATGCCTATATTATTCTATACTTGATCCTCATTTAAAAAAAAAGATTTTGTGATGCCTTTAAAAGTAGAATATTCAAAATGAATTGCTATGTGTTAGGCATCTAGCCTCACAAATAAGTAGCGTATGAATATCCCAAGCAGCACTCATTGCTTTGACCTGCAAGCTTTCCTGTATTTCTTTCCAACTGACAGTCCCATTTATGCACTAGTATATGCTTTCAGTTGGTATTCCACATTCATTTTGATCCTTAAAAATTATTATTTTCTCCTTAAAGCACTTGTACCATTGTCATTCTCTAGCTTTCTTGTTTGTTCCATGGGTTCCTGTGATATTGATTCACTTTATCTATGATGCTGGTATATCTATGGTGTGGCCCTTAGAAGCATTCTTGGGGCCAAAACAAGGAATTCTCAGAATCCTGAGGGGCTTTAAAATGCTGGTAGGTCACTGCCTCATACACCCAAGTTATGTGTCCAAGGCAGAAACATAGAAGTTTTTAAGACTTATGCCTACTCCCTGCTTTTTGTGTTGATAAGAAAGAGGTAAGCCCTGGCCAGGTGGCTCAGTCAGTTGGAGCCTCATTTCATACACCAAAAGTTGTGGTTTGATCCTAGATCAGGGCACACACCTAGGTTGTGGCTTGATCCTGGGTTGGGGCAGACACAGAAGGCAACAGATTGATGTTTCTCTCTCTCTTACTCCCTTCCTCTCTCTCTAAAATCAATTAAAAACATATCCTTGGGTAAGAATTTAAAAAACAAGAAACAGGCCTGGACCAGAGGATGTTGTGCAAGATGTGGCAGGGTGAAGGATGGCTTAGCTTTTATAAATACCCCTCTAACTTTTCTCTTTTGAGCTGTACATGAACCATCCCATTATCCACTCACCATGAGGTGAGAAAGTCTCATGAGAATCTAGTCTGACTTAACTATATCCCCTGGGGACTTACATCCCATTGTATCACTACTGGGAAGGGGCTAGTTATACCAGTAATGAATGGTATGTATGCACATATTGTACATACATATAGAAAAACACTGGAAAGAATGTATAAAAATGTTAATAATGACTTCTTCTGAGTCATCTTTGCACTGTTTTGTATGTTACAATTTTTTAACTTCAGTTACATGGAACTGGTTAATCGTAATTCATAGCTTCTGACATACTTTCATCATTGGTTCACTAATGGCTTGCCTTTAGTTGTCTTGTTAGGTCACTGATTATTTTAATAATATAGAAAAAGCCCATGAAAACACCACTTAAAATAAAAACTACATCCTTCATAAAAATTTACATAAATTTATGATTATGAACTGGAACCATTTTCCTGCCTCTCTCCATCAAAGATGTCTATTATTCTAAACAATTCCTTGTTCATCATTTTTCAGCTTTTATTTTTATAGTTTTATTGCATTTATATAAATTCTTGAACACACATATCTGCAAGCAAGCAATTAAAATTTATGTTAATTCAGGATAACTTTATTAAAATGTATTTATAAAATCTATTAGAATTTATCACTTAATATTACATTTCTAAGATTCATTAATATTATTCCATGTTGCTGTAGTTAATTTTTTGACTACTGTGTGAATATATCATAATTTATTAATTTATTCTCCTGTCTGGGAATACTTGAGTTGTTTCCAGCTTTTAATAATTGTAAATAGTACTCCCGTGAATATTTTAAACATGTTTACTGTTGTTTATATGTATGAATCGCTCTTGAGTATAAATATCGTGAGTGAATAGATGATATGACCAAAGTATTTACACTCCCAGCAGCAAAGTCTAAGAGATATTGAAGCTGCACATCCTCTCCATCACTCGGTGGTAAGCTCACTTTTTTCTTTTGCAAATAATGTGGTATTTCAATTCCCTAATCAGTAATTATAAGAATAGATGTTTCCTCATGTCATTTGTGGGTGATATGGGTTTTATCTTCTATGATGAGTTTGCACATCATTTGCCTATTTTTACAGTTTTGTTTGTGCTTTTCTTGTTGATTTGAAAGGGATCTTTTCACTTGTGATATTATGCTTTTTTCAGTTGTTAATTGTGAATATCTTCTTCTAGCTTGCAACTTGTCTTTTCACTTTCTTTAAAGAATTTTTACAAAGCCAATATTAGTACAAATTTATCAGTTTTATCATTAATAGTTAATGTCTTAGTCATCTTTTCAAAGACAGCTTTCATACAAAGTTTTAAATGATATTTCTCTCTCCCTCTTTCTCCCTGTCTTTCTCTCTGTATCTATCTATCTGTCTGTCTGTCTGTCTGTCTATCTATCATATATCTATCTATCATCATCTATCTATCACCTATGGGGGACCACCTCTGTATGGGAAACAGGGTCAGTCAGGTTCCCTCACCTGATGTCTGGGCAACTAAGAGAAGCAAAACTCCCATAACCTTGAGAATGGGCCTGATAAGCAACATTGTCCTAACCTTGAGTGGACCCGCATGTGCAGAATCATGCTTTGTTATATAATATCTTGGCATCCTGCTGGCTTCATGAGCATTTAGTATATAAGGGAGTTGGGGTTCCCTGCCAGCATGGCACATGGCTTGTGGATCACCCCACCCTTGAATGTCAGGCATCCCAATGGCTCCACAAATTTTCTTCTGTCTGCCCAAATCCTGTGCATTGAAAGGCTGCAATACAACCCCCAAAATGGAATTTATTTATTTTAAAAATGTGTGTTTATTCTTACATGTTTAAACTTCAGTCATATTCAAAGTACTTTCTATTTAATGCAATACACCTATTGAGACTTCTTTTCCACCGCTCAAAACAGTTTTTAAACTTGTCAATTGTGATGCATTTTAGTGCTTCTGCTGTTTTTTGTTTCACTTCTTCCACATTGGCAGAACTTTTCCTTTTAAGGAGCTTTTCATCCAGAGAAACAAAAAAAGTAGTCACTCAGGGTGAGATCAGGTGAATAGGGAGGGTGGGGCATGGGGTTTCATGCCATTTTTGGTCAAAAACTGATGAACACTCAATGCAGCATGGGCAGGTGCTCTTGTAAATCACCCATCATGAAATGGGCAAAAGTTTGGAAAGAGTCTTCCAAAAAATTCAATGAAGCTGAACACAGCCTCATAACAATGCCAGCTGGTACACTGTTACAGATAGACTCCTAGAACACTTAGATAATGGGAGAAGCCTGTACTACCAGGGGACTCTTCTCAAGAACACAGTTCTTGGAAGAGGGAGAGAGAGAGAAACATCAATTGGTTTTCTCATAGTTGCCCCAAATGGAGACTGAACCCACCACCTATGCATGTGTCCTGACTGGGAATCAAATCCATGACCCTTCAGTTTATGGGATGATGCTCCAACCAACTGAGCCATACTACTAGGGATCCTCTATATATTTTAAGAGCTTTAAAATTTTGTTATTGACATTTAATCCTTAATATGTCTAGGGATGTTTTTACTGAACAAAAATGGAGGATCTGGAGATCCAAGATTGTGGAGGAATAAGTGGAAGCTACACTAACCTTCTCCCAGGACCAATTAGGAATTACAACTAAATTCTAGAGAAATCATCCAGAATAAACAACTGAACGATAGCGGGAGAGAAGCCTTATAACCATGGACAACCAAGAAAAACAGCTTCATCACAACATGACTGTTACAGAGCACAGAAGAGACATGAGTGGGCTACCACAGGCAGCAAATAAAGTGCCAGAGAAATATTTCAGAGGCTGAGGGAATTCCTACTGAGAAGTGTGAGGTCTAAACCCCAAGCTGGGAACCCCAGCATATAGCACCAGAGCCAGAAAGGAACCAAGATAATATCCAGTTGTGAAAAGTGGCCCCACCCTGGGTGCAGTAGCAGAGGAGGTGCATGCCTACGTCCGCTATGACAGCCACGATGGCACACCCACCCTGTGGGGACATCTAGCTTGCTAAGAGAAAGGCAGAGGCACCCCTGAAGAGGAGAGCAGCAAGGCTCAGGGAGTCAACAATGCCCAGAAAGACTGAACTCAGTGGGGGAGCCAAACTACCCTGAAGAGACTCTGAGAGTCCCTAGCATCTTGGACAGGAAAGAGTGAGAACGTGGTATGTGAGTTGCCCATAACTGGTGCACCTCAAGGACAGCACAACTGGTGGATTGAAGGTATAGGCCAGGTGCAGAAGGGCACTGGGGGCCTGGCAGGAACTGAGGGACTGGGCTGGAGGCTATGAAACTGAAGAGTACACTCAGTCCTGACCCCCATCCCTGCAAAACCACAGGAAGGGAGAAAAGCAAAACCAATTCCCCCTCAGCCCATTGCACATTGCAGCCAGGAAGACCAGCAGAATTGGCTTGAGTGGTTTAAAGCCAGCAGGAGGCTTTTTAAAAAAAATTCCTCCCTCCCTCCCTTCCTTCCTTCCTTTTTTATTCCCTCTTTTTTCTTTCTTTTAAAAAATTTTTTTAAATATGTTTTTTATTCCCACAAGTGAGACAATAAAACCTGGAGCTGTGAAAGGACCAGAGTTAGACCCAAAGAGGGGTCATCCCAGCAACTGAAACAGTGAGACAAATTTCACTTTGCTGTTCCAGAGAACTTGTAAGTTATTGTATATTTTTATTATTTTTTCCATTATTTTACATCTTTTATTTGATTATTTTATTTTATTTTATTTCTCTTCTTTCTGTTTAGTCTTCTTCACATGGTTTGTTAAATTGCATTGTTTGACTGGTTTTCCTTGTTCTCTCTTTCATGGTGTATTTTTAATTTTCCTTCTTTCACTCCACTTGTCTTCCAATAGCGCACTACTCCAGGCCATGTACTTCTGACTCTTGTTATTCAGATCATATAGATGATGTTATATGATTGTTGCTCCATTACTATTGTAAATAATTGCTGTTCCATACAATTGTAAATACTATACAGCACCCCTCCAGGATTATAGCTCACTTCACTGTTTCTGGAACTTTATTACTGTTGTGGATAACTCCATTCTCACACACTATACCTATTTTCTATTCTTTACTTTCACTTTTTCTCATAATCTGACCTCCCACAAGCTCACTGTTTTCAAGATCAAACTCACAATCCTTTCCCTACTAACAAGAGTCTTATGTTTTTTCCACCCTTTCCAAAAAGTGGAAAGATGGGTGAAATATCATGGTTAACACTATACATATCCAAAGGATCTCCTATCTCTTCTTTAAGGTTTGGTACTTTAAATACCATAGGATACACTCCCACTGTCTTAATGCATTTTGCCTTACCCTTCCAACTGATCACATAAAAGAGTCAGTGGGAGCTGTGAACACCAGTATACCTGCGGCAGAGAGAACCCACCAACAAAGGAACACCAACAAATAATAATGGAAAAAGGTGAAGGAGTGAGTGGAAGCCACACTAACCTCCACCCAAGACTAATCTGGAAATACAAATAAACAGTGGAGAAATTACCCAGAACAAACAACTGAACAATAGTGAGAGAGAAGCCTCAAAACCTCATACAGGCAGAAGGAACAGCTTCAACACAACCTGTCCACACTGGCAAAACCGAATGCAAGATGTGGTTAACCCTCAGTTAACCAGCTGGAGGGAAGGACCCACCAAAGAAAGACCCAACAACAATCAAAACTGAAAAACATACAGAGAGCCAACATAAACAACAGCCTGAGACCAGCAAGTGCAGGAGATCAAGGAGACTGCACTACTGAATCTCACAGGTCTCCTACAATAGAAGTTCACCCCATAAACCCAGGAGTCAGAACAAATCAATTTAAGAAGCAGAGGCTAACAAGAAGAGTCTCACAAACAATGGGAAGACAAAGAAACAATCCCCAAATAAAAAGAAAGGAGGAAGCTTCAGAAAGAATAATAAATGAAATAGAGGCAAGTCAACTATTAGACAATGAGTTCAAAGCAATGGTTACAAAGAAGCTGAATGAGCTCACTGAAAATTTACCAAAAACTACAGGGAAACTACAATGAACTCACTGCAAACTATATCAACATGAAAAAGGAAATAGAAGCTATCAACAAGGGTCAAGAGGAAATGAAGAATACAATTTCTGAACTGAAGAACACAGTAGAAGGAATCAAAACCAGGCTAGATGAGCAGAGGATTGAATCAGCGAGCTGGAGGACAAGGTAGAAACAAACACCCAGATAGAGCAAGAAAAGGAAAAGAGACTCAGAAAGAATGAAGATGGGTTAAGGTAACTGCAGAACAACATGAAATGTAATAATATCCATATAATAGGGATACCAGAAGGAGAAGAAGAGGAAGGAATGTGGGAGTGTGTCTGTCGAAGCCATGGCAAACTGCGAGCTCCAGGCGCATGGCCACTGTATGAACCCATTTGTTGATCTTGGGTCACTAGGAAACAGGTCACTAGGGAAATGGGGCAGGAATACATGGGTCACCAGGAAAACATGGGTCACTAAGAAAACATAAGTCACTAAGGAAATGGGGCAAGAAAACTGTCAAACGCCACTTGATTTAAGAGATATTATGTAAAGGAATTATAGAATTTTAATCAATAAATAACCAGTGGCTCCAGTGTTTCAGGGCTTCTGGCTATTCACCTGCCTTCGAGTGCGGTGTCTTATTTTCTCTCCACAAAGGAATGGTAAACCTATTTGAAAAAGTAATGATGGAAAACTTCCCTAATTTGATGAGAGAGAAAGTCACACAAATCCAGGAAACACAGAGTCCCAATCAAGAGGAACCCAAAGAGGCCCACTTCAAGACACATCATCATTAAAATGGCAAATTTCAAAGACAAAGACACAGTCTTAAAGGCAGCAAGGGAGAAACAGAAAGTAACATACAACTGAGCCCCAATAAGGCTAGCAGCTGACTTCTCCATGGAAATTCTACAAGCCAGAAGAGATTGGCAAGGAATATTCCAAGTAATGAAAAGCAAAGGCCTGCAACCAAGATTACTCTACCCAACAAGGCTCTCAATGAAAATGGAAGGCCAAACAAGGAATTTTCCAGACAAAAGAAGCCTCAAAGACTATACCTCCTCCAAACCAGCTATGCAAGAGATGCTAAAGGGGATGCTTTAAGAAAAGGAAGAAAAAGAGTGAGAGAGAAAGGAACACAGGTACGAAAAAATGGCAATGAATAAGTACCTATCAATAATAACCTTAAATGTAAACAGATTAAGTGCTCCAATCAAAAGACATAGAATAGATGAATGGATAAGAAATCAAGACCCACCCATATGCTGCCTATAAGAGACCCACCTCAGAACAAAAGACCTATAGAGAGTGAAAGTGAAGGGCTGGAAACAAATATTCCAAGCAAATGGACAGGGAAAAAAAGCCGAGTAGCCATACTTGTATCAGACAAAATAGACTTCAAAAAAAAAAAAAAAAAGTACCGTAAAAAGAGACACAGAAGGTCACTTCATAATAGTCAAGGGAAGAATCCATCAAGAAGACAAACATTGTAAATATATATGCACCCAACATAGGAGCACCCAAATACACAAAGAAAATCTTGGAGGACTTTAAGAAAGGTATTGACAGCAATACAATTAGAGTAGGGGATTTCAACCCCCCACTGTCAAAAATTGATAGACCTTCCAAACAATATATTAACAAAGATATTGTGAGTTTGAACAATGCTCTAGATCAAATGGACTTAACTGATATATAGAGAGCCTTTCATCCCAAAGAAACAAAATGTACATTCTTTTCAAATGCACACGGAACATTTTCAAAGATAGACCACATGATAGGACACAATAAAAGCCTCATCAAATTGAAGGAAATTGAAATCATATCAAACATTTTCTCTGACCACAAGGGACTGAAACTAGAAACCAGCCTCAAGAAAAAAAACCCAAAACACTCAAACTGATGGAGATTGAATACCATGCTATGAAACAATAAATGGGTCAAGAATGAGATTAAGGAAGAAAACAAAAATTTCTGGAAAGAAATGGAAATGAACTCACAACAATCCAAAACTTATGGGACACAGCGAAGGCACTCATGAGAGGGAAGTTCATAGCGATACAGGCCTACCTAAAAAAGATAGAAACATTTCAAATAAACAACCTAGCCCTACACCTACAGGAACTTGAGAAACAAACACAAAGACAGCCCAGAGCAAGGATAAGGAAGGAAATAACCAAGATCAGAGCAGAATTAAATGGCATAGAGACTACAAGGACGATTCTAAGGATCAATAAATCCAGGAGCTGGTTCTTTGAAAAGATAAACAAAATTGACAAGTCTTTAAGCAGACACATCAAGAAAAAAAGAGAGAGGAACCAAATAAACACAATCAGAAATGAAAGAGGAAAGATTACAACTGATACCAGAGAAATACAAAAGATTGTAAGAAATTACTATGAAGAACTATATGCCAAGCAATTTGAAAGCTTAGATGAAGTGGACAAATTTCCAGAAAAATATAATCTTCCAAAACTGAGTGAAGAACCAGAAAGCCTGAACAGACCAATAACAGCTGATAAAATTGAAGCACTAATCAAAAAACTCCCGATACACAAAAGCCCTGAACCAGTTTCACAAAAGAAATTTACAAAGCATTTAAGGATGAGCTAACTAACCCCTATCTTTCACAGACTACTCCAAAAAATCCAAGAAGAAGGAAACCCCCAAATTCTTTTTATGAAGCCAGGATCATCTTAATCCCAAAAACAGATAAAGACATAACAAAGAGAGAAAATTTCAGGCCAGTATCTCTGATGAACATAGACGCTAAAATCCTCAACAAAATATTGGCAAACCTCATCCAGCAATTCATTAAAAAGAGCATACACCATGATCAAGTGGGATTCATCTGAGGGATGCAAGGATGGTTCAATATTCACAAATGAACAAATGTACTCCATCACATAAACAAAAGCAAAGACAAAAATCACATGACCCTATCAATAGCTGTGGAAAAAGCATTTGGTAAGGTACAGCATCCATTTATGATAAAAACACTCAGCAAAGTGGGAATAGAGGGAACATTCCTCAACCTAATAAAGACCATATACAAGAGACCTACAGCCAACATCATACTCAATGGACAAAAACTAAAATCTTTCCCACTAGGATCAGACAAGGATGTCTGCTTTCACCACTTCTATTCAATGTAGTATTGGACGTCCTCGCCACAGCAATCAGACAAGAAAAAGAAATAAAAGGTATCCAAATTGGAAAGGAGGAAGCAAAACTGTCATTGTTTGAAGATGACATGATAGTGTACAGAGAAAATCCTACAGACTCCACCAAAAAACTACTTACCCTAGTAAATGAATTTGGCAAAACAGCGGGATACAAAGTCAACATTCAAAAATCAAAGGCATTTTTGTACACCAACAACGAAATATCAGAAACAGAAGTAAGGGGAAAAAATCCCATATGCTATAGCAACAACAAAAATAAAGTACCTAGGAATAAACTTAACCAAGGATGTATAAGACCCATATTCAGAAAACTACAGAACACTGAAGAAAGAAATGAAGGAAGCACAAACAAATGGTAACATGTACCATGCTCATGGATTGGAAGAATTAATATCATCTGAATGTTCATGCTACCCAAAGCAATTTATAGATTCAGTGCAATTCTTATTAAAGTACCAATGACATATTCGAGAGATATAAAAGAAACATTTCAGAAATTTATATCGAACCATAAACAACCCTGAATAGGTACAGCAATTTTGAGAAAGAACAAAGTAGGAGGGATCACAATACCTGATATCAAACTATATTACAAGGCCACTATAATTCAAACAGCCTGGTACTGGCATAAGAAGACACATAGACCAATGGAATAGAGCAAAGAGCTCAAAAATAAACCCAAGTCTCTATGGTCATTAATATTTGACAAAGGGGACAGCAGCATAAAATGGTCTCTTCAACAAATGGTATTGGTAGATCTGGATAGCAACATGCAAAAAAAAAAATGGAACTCGATCACCAACTTAGACCACATGCAAAAATAAATTCAAGGTGGATAAAAGACTTAAATGTAAGTAGTGACACCATAGAAGTCCTAGAGGAAAACATCCACAGGAAAATCTCAGACATTCCACACAGCAATATTTTCACTGGCATGTCCCCTAGAGAAAGGGACATAAAGGAAAGAATAAACAAATGGGATCTCACCAAAATAAAAATCCTTTGCATGGCTTAAGAAAACAGTATTAAAATGAAAAGAAAACCAAATATATGGGAAAACATATTTTCCAATGATGCCTCGGACAAGAGTTTGATCTCCAAAATATATAAAGAACTCACATGATTCCAGTCCAGAAAGACAAAGAACCCAATTACAAAATGGGCAAAAGACTTGAACAGACACATCTCCAAGGAGGGCATACAGAAGGCCCAGAGGTATATGAAAAGATGCTCAGCATCACTAACCATCAGAGAGATGCAAATTAAAACCACAATGAGATACCACTTCACACAGGTCAGAATGGCCATCATAAACAAATCAACAAACAAGTGTTGCAGAGGATGCAGAGAAAAGGGAACCCTAGTGTACTCTTGGTGGGAATGCAGACTGGTGCAGCCACTGTGGAAAACAGTATGAAATTTCCTCAGAAAGCTAAAAATGGAACTGCCTTTTGACCCAGCAATTCCACTGCTGGGATTATATCCTAAGAACCAATCCAAAAGAATCTAGGCACCCCTATGTTCATAGCAGCACAATTGACAATACTCAAGTACTGGAAGCAACCTAAGTGCCCACTAATGAATGAGTGGATAAAAAAATATGGTACATCTACACAATGGAATACTACACAGCAGAAAGAAGGAGCTCCTACCCTTTGCGACAGCATGGATGGAACTGAGAGGATTATGTTAAGTGAAATAACCCAGGCAGTGAGGGACAAATACCATATGATCTCATCTTTAATGGGAACCTAATCAACAAAAGAAAAAAGCAAGCAAAATATAACCAGAGACATTGAAATTAAGAACAATCTGACAGTAACCAGCAGGGAGGTGGGAGGGGGTAGTGGGGGAAGGCTTTCAGGAGCAACTATAAAGGACACATGGGCAAAACCAAGGAGTGGGGTGGAAGGAAGGGAGGGAGGTGAGTTTGGCTGGGGTTGGGGGGGAGTGTTGAGGAGTAAATGCAGACAAGTGTAATTGAACAACGATAAAACAATCTTTAAAAAAGAGTAGAAATAGAAAAAGTATAAGGGCTGAGAGGATTAGTGGAAATCTCCCACGTGGAAAATAGGAGAGAAAATATAAGCAAGTCAGAGGATAGGTCCAAGAAGTTCAACAATGAAGTAACAGGAGTTCCAGAAAGACAGTAGAGAAAACAGAGAAGAGAAATCATCTATGAAATCATTCCAGGAAACTTTCTGGATCTGAAAGATAAGAGTTTCCAGAGAGACGCATTCTAACGTGGTTCACTGGAAACTTTCAGAGTACCAGGACAAAAGAGAAGCTCCTACATGCTCTTTTTCCTTAAACAATCTTGTAGACTAATTATTTAACTCTTTACACTATGCTGTATTACAGCTCAACAAATATTTCTCAAGTGTCTGCCTTGTTCAAAGAACCAGAATTCAGAGTTCTCACCTATCTTAAAAACACCAAGGCTCCAGACAAATCAGAACCTCTGGGGTGGGGGCCCAGGCACTAGTAGTTTTACAAGTTCTCTAGGTGGTTCTAAGGTGCAGCCAGTTTCAAAATCACAGTGCTGGGTGCTGCTTGGTCAGAGAACAGCAAGCTGCAGGATGACAGAAGACTTAAGCACTAGTCCTTATACATAAGCTTACAATTAAGTTGAGGGGTGTTTAAGTGGTAACTACACTTCAACCCAAAGCAGAGTGAGTTAGTGTACGTGTAAGAGAAGGCTCAAAGGAAGAAGGGATTTCTGGCTAGGGCTGCAGCGTCCAATATTGTGGCCATTTATATTAACTTAAAATAAAATAAAAATTCAGTTCCTCAGTCACACTTGTCACATGTCAAGTGCTGAAAATCCACATGTGGCTAGTGGCCACCACATTAGACAACCTTTATCTGATGATGATATTACCATCATCAGAGAAGGGTCTCTTGGCCAGTACTGGGCTAGAGAAAACAAAAAAAGACATTTACAGCTAGATTACAGCTGGATGGCTGAGTGAGAAAGCTGTCCACACAGACCAAAGGCATAGCTATGGTCAAGATGAGGAACATTCAGGAATCAGAAAGCAGATAAATTTGTCTAGAGCTCGGTACCTGGACATTATATCCTTGAACCAACAACTACAAATAAGAAAGGTTCTGGAATCAGGCTACATGGGTTCAAATTTAAGCTTTCTAGGACTTGGTCTCTTAATCTGTATAATGGGGGTAATATAACCTATCTCACAGGGCTCTCGTGAGAACTAAATGCAATAATAATTATAAAGGCTTTGTGACAATACCCATGACCTAGAAGTTACACAATAAATGAAATCTATTATTATCATTACTACTGCAAAACACATTGCAATAAGCTGTGAAAGCATAATTACCCATGTGGCTCCTCTGGTGGATTGCTAAAAAGTGATTGTACTTGAAGACTTTGCCACAGTCTTTACAATGGGTCTCAGGGTCAACTGGATGCTTTCTCCTACTGCAGACCTTCTTGGATGAACCCTGGTCTTCTTCATCCCCAACAAGTTTGTAATCTTTAAGTTTGATGGATATCTGAATCCTCCACTTGCTGTACCGAATCTGGTGGTCCTGTCCATCCTGGGTCTTAGGATCACAGTTCTTATCTTTTTCAGCAAGGGTTCCCTCCCTTCTACCTAGCTCACAAGCAGGCTCAGGTTCTTCCATTTCTTTTGCTGCTGTCTATTCATTCAGCGTACCATTATCTACCGCTTTTACCACAAAGTTTTTTCTGTTCTAAACTGAATTGTTTACTCTCAGCTGTATTTCTTACTCTGCAGCCAGTTCTGATTTCCCCTCTTGCAAACTTTTGACTTTTTTTGGTCTTCCTCATTTCCACTTTAGTAGATCATTTTTCATATTAGAAATAACAACCACTGGAGCACCAGGTGTGTTCAAAGTCATGGGCTTTGGGGAACTATGATTATTTTGAGTTTGTATATGCCTTTACCAGGTCATAGACTTTTAAGAACTGAGCAGTAGCCAGGACTTTTTTCTGTACTTTTCTTACTGGCCTGGAGACAACCTGTGTAGATGAACTCCAGCAGGATACCAAATGTGTCGGCTACCATGCCTTCCAGCATATAAGTGGACTGGCTGATCTCCCCCTCTGTGGCAAACATCATTGAGAAATATTCTCTATTAGCAGCCAGTAAGGCTTTGTGGGCTCAGAAATGCACATTCTTCATGAGTAAAGTAATGTCACAGAGAAAGCCTTTCTTCCCCTGGTCCTTGAAACTGGCCAGGACACTGTTACTGTGAGTGTCTGAGTGTATAACAAGGTGCCCCGGAGGCTCCGATGACGTTTCTGCCATTTTTTTAGAAGACAAGAAAAATTAAACCTCTCTGGGCTTCCAGCAAGGTGTGGATCGTAGCCAGCCCACCCAGCGGCCTGGCGGGTGCACCCGCACCAAGCCCTCCCTGGTCTCCAGCTTGCTGGGCCTGCCACTGGGGTTCCTGTGCCACCCATGCTTCAGCTCCTCTGCTGCCTCAGATCTCATCTCAAATTTTAATTTTTCCCAATCTTAGCATGGTTTCTGTTCTTTACTCTTAGTATTCCTTGTCCTTCTATCATCTCAGAATAACTACCCTTTCCTCTAGACATCTGTTAAGCTTTTCTTTCTTTCTTTTTCCCCAATTAATCCCATCTCACCTATATTAATCTTAGCTCATTTGTTGTTGATATTGCTGTGTTGGATCTTCTCTAATTTGTCTTTATTTATTTATTTATTTATGTTTTCTTTTTCTATCTCTCACTATATTCTTTTATACATTTCTGTTTATACCTAATACTCTGTGCTTCCCTTCTCTTGCTCCATTCCACCTTTTTCACTCCCTTTTTTATTTATGATGTGAATTTTACTTTCTCTGTTCACATTGCCCTGATTCCCTACTCTTATTATTGCTCCTCCCTCCACCTCTCAAAATAATTTTTATTTCATTTAGTCAATTCATATTGATTTCTCCTTTCTTATAATAGTCTTAATCTCTTTGCATCCTTTTGGCTCATTTGCTGTAGATAGTGTGATTGTAGGTGGGGGTCATTTTTGCAGGTATGGGTTTGTTTCCTGGGCATTGTGGTTTTGTTCTGGCAGCACCTGCATAACAGCATACAAGACATGGTGGGAAGAGTGACACTCAGTCAGATGGAGGGAAGGACCCACCCAAGAACAACCCAACAAAAATCGAAACCTAATTACAACCAGAGAGCCAACATAAATGGCATAAAGGGCATCCCAAGAACATGAAGTTCAAGAGATCAAGGAGACTGCACAACTGAGTCCCACAGGTCTCCTACCATAGAAGTTTTCACAGCCTGGGAAATGTAGAAAAAAGGATGAGAGAGAGTTCGAGAAAAGATGGAGGCATAGGTAGAAACCCTTTGCTTCCTCACACAACCAAAAGGAGGATAACAACCAATCTAAAATCAATAAATAATCAGAAGTGCGACAAAATCAAACTGCATGGACCTCCGACAACCACAGAATTAAAGAACAGAACAACCAGCCCGGTAAGATGGAGAGAAACTGCAGTGAGGCGGTGGACCATGGGGGTGGGGCTGGCTGCAGTGAGGCAGCTGGCTGCACAGGGGTAGCTGACTTCAGGGGAAATTGAGACTCAGAGGTGGCTGTGGACTATGGCAGTTGCTGTGGTGGGAGAAACTCCCAGTCTCACATGAGAGTTCATTGAAAAGTGTGCTAGAGAGGAGCAGGCAAGCTGCATTGTTCCCTCTCTGGCCCCTCCCCCACAGGTAGTGCCACAGCCCAGCAAGGAGGTTTGCCCTGCCTGGGTGAATACCTAAGGCCTCACCCCCTTAAAACTTAACAGGGGCCCTGGGAAAAAAATAGGGCCAAAATGAAAGAACACAGCAAAACCTCAGAAAGAGAGGTAAGCAATGAGGATACAGCCAACCTATTGACAGAGAATTTAAAGCCCTGGTAATCAAAATGCTCACAGAACTGATTGAGCTTGGTTGAAAAATGAAAGCACAAATGAAAGACCCAAAATGAAATAAAGCAAAATATTGAGGGGACCGGCAATGGTAGGAAGAAAACCAGGACTCAAATCAACGATTTGGATCAAAAGGAAGAAATAAACATCCAACCAGAACAGAATGAAGAAACAATAATTCAAAAAAGTGAAGAGAGCCCTGGCTGGTGTAGCTCAGTGGATTGAGCACGGGCTGGGAACCAGAGGGTCCCGGTTTGATTCCCAGTCGGGGCACATGCCTGGGTTGCGGGCCAGGTCCCCATGAGGGCCATGTGAGAGGCAACCATACATTGCTGTTTCTCTCCCTCTCTCCCTCCCTTCCCCTCTCTCTAAAAAAATAAATAAAAATAAAAAAATCTATTAAAAAATAAGTGAAGAGAGTCTTACAAACCTCGGGGACAAATTTAAACATTCCAATATCCGAACTATAGGTGTGCCAGAGAGAGAAGAATAACAGTAAGAAATTGAAAACTTATTTGAACAAATAATGAAGGAAAACTTCCCCAATCTGGCAAAAGAAATAGACTTTCAGGAAGTTCAGGAAGCCAGAGAAGTACACAACAAGGCACATCATCATTAACTTACACAAGATTAAAGATAAGCAGAGAATCTTAAAAGCAGCAAGAGGAAAGGAGAGAGTTATCTACAAAGGAGTGCTCATAAGACTATCAGCTGATTTCTCAAAAGAAACCTTGCAGGCAAGAAGTGGCTGGAAAGAAGTTTTGGAAGTCATGAAAGGTAAGGACCCACATCCAAGATTACTCTATCCAGCAAAGCTATCATTTAGAATGGAAGGGCAGATAAAGTGCTTCCCAGATAAGGTCAAGTTAAAGGAGTTCATCATCACCAAGCCCTAATTATATGAAATGTTAAAGGGACTTATCTAAGAAAAGAAGAAGATCAAAAATTATGAACAGTAAAATGACCACAAACTCACAACTATCAACAAATGAACCTAAAAAAAAATAAAGAAAAATAGCAAAAAGAAAAACTAAACAAACAACTAGAACAGGAACAGAATCAGAGAAATGGACATCACATGGAGGGTTTTCAGTGGGGAGGAGGAGGGGAGGAATAGCAGGGAAAAGGTACAGGGAAGAAGAAACATAATTGGTAGGCATTAAATATATGGGGAAGTAAAAAATGGTATAAGAAACAGAGAACTCAAAGGGCTTATATGTACAACCCATGGACATGAACTAGGGGGGTGGTGCTGGAGGGTTGGGGGCTACAGGATGGAGGGGGAACAAAGCAGGAAAATTGGGAAAACTGTAATAGCATGATCAATAAAATATAATTTAACAAATAAAAAACTTAAAAAAGAAAAAAGGATACGAAAAAGTAAATAAATAAAATAATAAAATAAAACATTATTACTTAGCTTTGGGAGCTGCTGTCCCTTTTGAAAGGAATTTTCAATCTTCTTTAGGAGTGCAGACCCAGCTTTCCCTTGCAGTATCAACAGAAGCAGCAAGATCTTGGTCCTCCTCAGGTGGTGCACATGTTTTCCGTGTGTGGTAGATCCAAGGCTTCACTTCTGTGACCTTTAAAGGGAAGAGTGTGTTATCAGCAGAGCATCATAGGAATGAGTCCATTGCTCAGCTACCTGCTATTTAGGGCCTTGAGTGTTTCAGATCTTTAGTAAGGCTCAATCTCCTGGCTGGAGTGGGTGTAAGGGCTTGTCAGATGGGTAGATGGGCCTGCAATGAGCAAACTTATACAAAATTGGTATTGTTTGCCCTGGATGTTGTACATATTGTTTAATTCTTGATTCATGCTCTAAATATAAAAAGGGTGTTTCTAAAACAGAAACTTGGAAGGGTCTCCCATAAACTATTTTAAATTTAATACCACTTTGGGGTACTACCCTAATTCAGAGCAAGGCAATAGGGACTGCCTGGTTCCATTTTTAATGTTTTTCCTGGCATATTTTCACCAGGGTCTTCTTTATTGTGTGGTTCGTTTTCTTGCTCTTTCCTGTAGATTGAGGTCTCCAAGATGCATGTAGCTTCCGTTGAATCTGTAATGCCTGTTCTATCTTCCGGGAGGTATCTGAAGTGAACAGTGGTCCATTGTGGCTTTGAATGCTGTGAGGAAGTTCAAACCTAAGGATTATTCTTTTTAAGTAGAAATTTTGCTACCTCAATTGCCTTCTCAGTTCTAGTGGAGTATGCCTCTACCCATCCATGAAAAGTGTCCTCAAAAACTGATAAAAATTTAAAGTTTCCTCTGGTTTTGGCATCTGTGTAAAGTCAACTTGCCAGTTTTGAAATTAGTATATTGTTTTATACTGTACTTCCTTTTCTTTTGGGGCATGTTCTGTCTTAGGATTGGTTTTGGTACATGTCTGACAGGATTGGATAATCCTCTGGATGGTCCTTTGCAAATGAGGTCCCTTCAGGTTTGGTCTAATGAGGTCCATTAAAGTTGGTCTCTTCATGTAGGTGTTTGAAGGTGGAACACACTAGAGATTCAGGGAGTAAGATCATACCATGAGTGTTACCCATCCATGTAAAATTAGGGTCTATGTTAGAGAATCCCCATTCACAGGCCCATTTCACATCTTGACCTATGTAATGGGGTTTAAATTCTGACTAATTCAAATGGGAAATAATATTCCCAAGGGATAGTATCCCTGGGTAGGCTTATATTGATGCTTTATCAGCACTTTGGTTTCCCTGGCTCATTTAGGAACTGTTTTTCTGGTGTCCTGGGAAGTATATTATGGTAATCCTGTTTGGTAGATTCACTGCCTCTAGTAATTGCAAAATCTCTGTTGCAAGTTTGATATCTTTATTCCCCTAGGATAAGAGCCCTCTTTCTTTCTGTATTGTCCCATGGGCATGGACTACCAGGAAGCCATATTTAGAGTCAGTGTAGATGTTAACATTCTTTCCCTGAGACAATTCTAAGGCTCTGTTGAAGACTATCAGTTTAGCCCTTGTGCTGAGATTCCTATGGCCAGGGTTTGGGCTTCTATTACCTTGTCTATGGTGAATACTGTGTACATGGCCCATCACTGACCATTCTCTATGAAGCTGTTCTTATCCCAGGCAGGTTCTGACAGTGACTGGTCCAACAGATCTGGTCTGCTGAAATAACCTTGGTCAGTGATTTCCAAGCAACCATGCTGAAGGTCTGAGCCTCCCTCTGATCTGGGAGTAGAATAGTCAGATTTAAGATAGGCTGTAAGGTAATATTTATGTTATATAATAAAATGGCCTGACATTTTCCCATGCACTCTGCCATCAGCCAATACCCTCTTTTCTATTTCAATAGAGTTAGGACCTGGTATGGTACAAATGCCATAATAGGCTGCCCTAGAGTGAATTTCTTTGTTTCCTGTAAAGTGTCTAAGGTAGCTGCCACTGTCTGGAGGCATGGTGGCCATCCCATTGTTATGATTCATTTCTTTGAGGGAAAGGCTATGGATTGAAGGATATTTCCCAGAATCTGAGGTAGTGCCCCCGGTCTGATTCCTTGCCTTTTATGAATATTTAATTTGAAATGTTTCTCTAAATTTGGCAATCCTAGTGTGGGAGCTGAAACCAGGTTTTCCTTCAAGATGTCAAGTGTCACCTAACAGTTTCTTGTCCATTCAAAATATTCAGAGTCTAGTCCTTTTAAAGAATTATACAATGGTTCTGCTATAAGTCCAAAGTTTAGAATCCAAATTTGGAAGAACCCTGAAATCTCTAAGAATCCACAAAATCTGCTTCTGATTCTCTTGGATTTTTATTGTAGCAATGGCTTATTTTCAATCAGTCATTCAGCTCCTTAGTGCCATGTTTCAGTTGGAACCCAGGTATGCCACTTCATGTTTGCAAATTGTGCCTTGTGAAGTGATAATTTATATCCTCTTTTTGCCAAATGTTTCAGGACTGTGATGGTGTTGAGCTAACTGTCCTCATAAGTATTGCTTATTACCAATAAGTTATCCACATAGCGTAGAAGAACTCTCAATTTCAATTGAATATTCCTTAAGTCTTTTGTTAATATTCCCCTAAACATAGTCAGGGGATTCTTAAATCCTTGTGGCAACACAGCCCAATAGTATTGGAGCACGGCTTTAGTTTCTGGGTCCTGTCATGCAAAGGCAAATAGTAGTGGAGGCTGATCATCTATTGGGATGCAGAAAAAGACATCCTTCGAGTCTAGGACTGAAAACCATTTGCTCTCCATAGGCACCATGGTCAACAAAGTATAGGGGTGGGCACTGGAGGATGAATATCCTAGGCAATCTCATCTGTGGCCCTAAGATCCTGTACAAATTGATACTTGTCAGAGTGAGGATTTTTCACTGGTAGAATGAAAGTGTTAAAGGGAAACTGGCATGTCTGGATTAATCTTGATTTTAAGAACTTTTGTAATACTGCTTGAATTCCCTCTAAGTCTTCCTTTTAAGGGGGTATTGTTTCTTTGGTGGGATCCACACCACTTTTGTAGGTTAATTTTACAGGTTGAATGTTAACCACTCTACCTGGTGTTCTACTGACCCAAACAACTTGATCAACCTGCTCATAGTTCTTGGGTGGGAAGGGTCCACCTCCAAGTCATTCTAAGCAGGTTGGAAGTGCCTGGAGCTGGAGAGCATATTTCATCATGACTTCTACACATAACTGCTGCTTCTCAGGAGAATAAGTTATTTGTACATGCAATTTACAAAGTAAATCTCAGCCTACCAATGGAATGGGGTAGTCTGTAATGTAGAGAAAACTATGCATAATGACTCCCAAACTGGCATTCTAGAGGTTGAAGGAAGGCCTACTTTTGTAATTGCCTGGTCACTCCAGTAACCATTACTGCAGCTGAACTTTTCTTGTTTGGTTTTGTATTTAGCACTGAGTATGTAGCTCCCATATCTACAAAGAAATCAATTAGCTTGTTCCCCACTGTCAACTGTACCTGGGACTCCTGTGGGAAAATAACAATAGGTGGGAGATGTCTAGGGGATCCCCTGGGCCTTCTTATTCATCATCAGACTCATCTTTCCTTTACAGAATTTCTCAGCAAGGGTTTTTTTAAAAATCATTTTTCTTTTTCTTTTTGAGTTCTCAGCAGTCCTTTCTCCAATGGCCTTCCTCTTTGCAATAGACACATTGATTGGCACTTCAATGGGTCTTTTCCTTTTCTTTTAGGGTCATGCCTCTCCTTCTGGTTTCCCCAAATTTTTTCTAAGAAAACTGTGGCCTGTTTTAACTTCCTGGTTTTCTGGGCATGGTGAACTTTAAATGCAATGTCCACCACCTGAGAGGGATCCATTCCCAATACCCTGTCTAAATGTTGGAGCTTCCTTCTGATATTTGGGACACTTTGCCCAATAAAAATCAGGTTTACTATCCAGACATTTTCTGGTGCCTGTGGGTCAGCATCATTGTGCTTTCAATAGGCCTGATAGATCCTTTCTAAAAATTCAGAAGAATCTTCATTTGTTTTTTGTTGCATGAACTTTATCATATTCAGGCTCTTTTGTTTAGGCATCCCTTTCTTAAGCCCTTCTAATATGCACCTTTTGTAATGTTCTAGGAAGGCTAGGTTGCCACTAGTTGGGTCATATTTAGGCTCTTTCAAGGGAATTGTCCTGCCTGGGTTGAGGGTCCCATTGGGATTCTCTTGATGGAAGAAATGAGCCTCTTTATTGGCCTATTTATAAGCAGGCACCTTTCACTGTTGTTAGCAGGATGTTAAGGAGAGCTTGTATATCTGCCCAGTTTGGATTGTAAGTTACAAATATTGAGGTGATAAGATCTTCCATGTTCTGAGGATCCTCCCTATATGGGGGGTTGGAATTCTTCCAATTCAGTAAATCTGAAGTGGAAAATGGAGTGTGGGCCACATAGTAGCCCACCTGTTTTTCCACCTAGAGGGTATTGCCTGAAAGGGAATTGTCCTGCTCTGGATAGGGATCATCCCTGTCCAAACTGGGTACCCTTCTAGGTCTTTGAGGGGGAGACCATTACTTTATCAGACAGAAGTGGGCCTGTTGCCCCATTGGGCCCTATTTCAGGGATATTTAGTAGCAGAGTGGTGATGGAGGAAGTCTTTATGCTGTTTATTCTTTGTCTCCTGGGTTCAGGAAATTAAAGAGATTCATTTCCTCATTTTCCTTTTCTTCTTGTGTCTTATTATCAGAGAAGTGTTTTTAAGCAACTTACCTTCTCTGCATCATTAAGTAGTTCCCTTTCCTTGCTAAATCCTTACTGTGTAAAGACATTAACTGCCTGGACATAAGGGATTTCGTCCCATTTCCCTGACCGTTGGCAAAAATAATTTTAATTGCATGATGATGTAGTAATTTAGGGAACCAATGAGGTGCCATTATCTTTCATAGTCTAAAGTATACATAGGCCAAGCTGTGTTACAACAGAAAACCAATTCCTTCTTAGACATTGGTTAATAGCTATACATGGACCAATCTGCTAAAGTTTGGCCCAGTGGGCTTACTTCAGGAATTGAAACAGAATAACCCCTGTGGCACAAAAGTACAAACCCAAAACCATAATCATGACAAGACCCCAGACCATGTGGCAACATATAAACAAAATAGAATCCATACTTCCATTATTCCCAATGAGTGCTCACAAGCATCTTAGGTATTATCTTCTGCCAACCAATACTACAAGTGGACCTAAATGGACCCCAAAAGTGCAAAGGCCCAAATAATCCTAAACACACCCCAGTAACACAAAGGCCCAAATGGTAGGGATAGAGGATCCCCAGTGTGCACGCTGGATCAACTCACTTAGTTTTAGAGTCCGTATTCTTTCCAGACCCCTTTTCTTTCACCAGCCAGTCACTTCAAGTGGCTGACAACTTGAGCAGGAGTGCAGAGAAGTTCCCTGATGCTGGGAAGTCCCCACAGTTCTGATCTTGGGGTCAGCCTGCCATAAGTAGGTGGGACCTGAGCCCAAGCTCTCTAGGACTTACTTAGGTCCACACAATCCCATCTGAGGCACCAAAACTCTTACCAAACAAAAACAGAGGTTTGGATGCCTATTGCCACAAAAAGCCAAATTCATGAGGCAGGTGTTGATGCAAAAAGAAAAAAGATTTATTCGGGTGCCATACAAACCTGGAAGAATGGTGGACTCCCATCTCAAATGCCATTTTCATCTTCCTGATCAAGCCCAAAGTTCATATAGGAATAGGGGGAAGAGGGCATTTTTTCTAATCCAAATATCTTTTTAGCTTTGGGCATGGGTGGGGCCCTATTCATTAATTTCTACAGCTTTCACCATGCTCAGGGCCCTATCCATTCATAAATGTAGCTTTCAGTGTGCTCAGGCCCTATCTATTCATCTTTCTAGCTTTCATTGTGCTTGGGGCCTACTCATTCATCTTTCTAGCTTTTGGCACTCTTGGGCCCTACCCATTTGTCTTTTAGCTTTCTGCAAATTCTCAGGCCCTATCCTTTCTTATCTCTAGCTTTTGGTGTGCTCAGTGTAAGAATTTCTCCCTGCTGCCATCTTGGCCAATGCGTGGAGACTCCCCTGGCAATTTGACTGACTGTTTTCAAATTTTTAGCTGTGGTAAATCACACAATATAAAATTTACCATCTATATTTCTGTATTCATTAGTATTAAACACATTTATATTGTTGTGCAATCATCACCATCATCCATTTCCAGAACTCCATTCATCTTTCTAAACTGAAACTATACCCAAAAAACAGCTACCCATTTTATCCTCCCCCAGCCACTAGGAATTATCATTCTGCTTTCTGTCTCTATGAATTTGGTTACCTTAAGTACCTCATATATTAGAATCATGCAATATTTGTCATTTTTGACTGTGTTAATTCACTTTGTAAAAGATCCCTAAGCTTTATCCATGTTGTTGCATGTGTCAGAATTTACTTCGTTTTTAAGGCTGAATAATGTTGTATTGAATACTATATACCACATTTCTAGAGTTGATTTTATATATATTGTGAATTACCTAAGTTATATATAAATGTTTTTATGATTCTGGGCTCATTACTTTGGTCCATTATCAATTTGTCTATCCTTGCACCCATACGATATCCATGCATAGTCTTAATTATGGTTTGGTATAATTGTTTACATTTGATAAAGCAAATCCCTTATCCTTGATGTTCTCCTTTAGAAGTGTCCTGTCTATTGTTGTTTCCTCTTCCATATAAATTTTGCAATCATCAGCCCGGCTGGTGTAGCTCAGTGGATTGAGCGCGGACTGGGAACCAAAAGGTCCCGGTTCGGTTCCCGGTCGGGGCACATGCCTGGGTTGCAGGCCAGGTCCCCAGTGAGGGCCATGTGAGAGGCAACCATACATTGCTCTTTCTTCCTCCCTTCTCCTCTCTCTAAAAATAAATAAAAATAAAATCTTTAAAAAAAATAAATTTTGCAATCATCAAGTCCCATAAAACACTTTATTTTATTTTGGTTGAAATTGCTGTGAATCTATAGTAATTTGGGAATTTATAAATTAATTTGATATTGAGGGGTTTTGTTCATGAATATGGTATAGTTCTTAATTTATTTAAGCATTCACAAATATATTAAAGTTTTGTGGTATTCTGAGTGTGTTGCATATTTTTATTTATGTCTAATTACATGGAATTCTCTGGTTTAAAATGTCTTCTTTTTAAATTTTCCAATTGTTTGCTAATAGTATAAAGAAAACACAACTGAACTTTAAATATGTTAATCTTATAACCAATGAGCTTGTCAAACCATCCTATTTTTATAATTTATCTGTAGATATTTTGGTTTTCAGTGCAAAGATCATATCAGCTGAGAATAATAAATACTACTTATGTTTTCTAGCCCTTATATTTCTTTCTCTTAGTTTTTGCACTATGTGGGACTTTCAATGCTACATTAAACAGAAGTATAGCAAGCACGATGGTATTATTCCTTATTTTAGAATGAATGATTATAACGGTGCACAGTTAGGATGATGTTTGCTCTTCATTTTTAATATATACACTTTCCCCATATAAGTTTTTTTCTCCTGGCTCTGGCCAGGTAGCTCAGTTGGTTAGAGCATCGTCCAAATACATCACAATTGGAGGAAGAATCAACCAATGAATGCGTAACTAAGTGGAACAACAAATTGATGTTTTTCTCTGTCTGTCTGTCTCTATCCCTCCTTTCTCTCTGAGATCAATAAATATATATTTTCTCCTATTTTTAATTTACTGAGTTTATATTAATGTATGTTAAATTTTACAAAAAGTCCTTTCTCTTTTATTTGTTAATGTAATACATTTTTTATGGATACTCTAATATTAAATTGTCATTGCATGCATAGGACAAAACAAACTGACTCATGATGTATTATCTTCTTTTATATACATTTGGATTTGATTTGTTAATCAAACTTTGTTTAAAATTTTTGCAACTACAATCATGATGAAATGGTTTGCAATGTTTCTATCTCATTATATCTTATCGGATGGTGGTATTAGAAGCCAGTTTTCTGCTGGCCTTATAGAATAAGTTGAATTCTATTTTTTCTTTTTTTTAAAGAATATTTAATGTTTGATAGATTTTATTTAAATAATACAATTAAACTTACTTAATATTAACTTTCCTAATTTGAAAAACTGAAGAAATTAGAATCTAAATTTTAGAATGTTTAGGCTGAATGTTATCATTAAAGTTCTGGAAAGGAGAGTTTAGGTAATCCATGGAAGAATGCATGGAGAATACTGAAGCTAATAAAGAGAACTAAAATAAGTACTTTAAAGTATAGTGCTCGCTACGTAGAAGGCACTCGATAGTTACAAAATGTCAAATGAACATTAGAAACCTTAAATTCTTCCTACTGCTTTTTACAGATTAACTAATTTTAAAGTATTCTCACTTTTTACATATTAACTAGTTTTAAAGTATTCTATTTGGCAAATCAGTCAACTTAGTTCAAGCAAATTATTTGTGCATACAAATATTTTATCTTTTCTTAATTAAAGGTGAGCTCCTGAGGGTATCCTTATCTTTTTCATCTCTCTATTCTTCAACGGACATAACACAATGGTGTAGGTCAAATACTGCACTTAAATATTTGTGCAAATAATCAAACTGCACAGATGGACATGAAACTCAAGGGTCTTAAAGTTTACTTTTTCTTTCATTTATTTGTTCTGCCCTTCTCCACGATTAGTCCAAGCTAGTTGATGTTTTATTGTATTTCCAAGAGCATACTGCTTTATTATCATTTACCAGTTTAGTCATAGTAAAGATAAAGTTACAAATATTTGCCATGCATAATTGGTCATCTGTGGTGATCAAGCCATTCCCCTCTTCCTCGGGACTGTGCATGCTGCTGAGCTCACTGCACATTGGGCAGCTCCATTTGGGCTGTGCAGTGCGGAACCTTGCTCATTTCCTTGTTCAACTCAGGACAGAAAAAACCTAATCCATAAATTCTTTATTCTGTTATAGGCAGAGATTTATAGATCAGCATTATTTTTAAAATATTACAAAGACAGGCCATTCTACTTTGATAGAAAAGAATAAAGACATCTAATTTTTTGTTTATTACTTCATTTTTTTTTGTTATATTGCCTGTGCTCAGACTTACACTTTTCACTGAATCGAAATTCTGAAATATTTATGTATAAAGTTACAGTGGTCTTTGAAATTAATCAGTTCACAAAGCAATAGTTTTTTTCCATACACATTCACACTTAATTACTACTGTAAATAAGATATTCACAATTTCTCCAGTTTTAATTTGAACAACTAATTTGTAGTAACAAGATGTGGATTCTAGTACAGATTTGCTAATTCACTGTAAGGCCCTAGAGAAGCCATTCTAGGTCTCTGCCTTCACCCACACCTAACAGGGATAATACCTTTTCAAACCTACTTTATAGGCACGTAGGCATAGGATTTATGTGAAAATATTTTGCTAAAGTTGCAAAGCAAACATAAGGTAAAATAGGTAAC
Source organism: Micronycteris hirsuta (assembly GCA_004026765.1). NCBI lineage: Eukaryota > Metazoa > Chordata > Mammalia > Chiroptera > Phyllostomidae > Micronycteris > Micronycteris hirsuta. The sequence goes on along the minus strand of PVJI01004275.1, from coordinate 6,748 downwards.
ATGTTATCATACTATTTTCTGATATTTGATTTCCTTTTTATAATTCAACCAGAATAAAGATTGCATACTTTTGAACTGCAGAATTTAGTAGTTATACAAGGTGAATTAAAGTAGTAAAGCTGGTCATAAAAGTAAACCCATTCATCCATGCGCTCATTTAATTACATTAAGTAATAATTATAAAAATAAGTAAAGTGTTATAAAATATTCCTGTTTGTTCTGTTAGGAGTTCTTGTCCATGCCCATGGACTGTCAGGCATTGGCCATGGCATCAGGTACTTGAACAGTCATTTTGTCCATCGACTTTGTCAAACAGACTTGGCAGCCCAACTGGGACCTATCTGTTAGCCCGTATGCCAGATCAAGCATAGCATTCTCCTCATCGGTGATTGTGTCTAATTTCACATATATGTGTTTTTCAAAGATGAGGTGACAGAAGAAGCCAAGGTTCCCTCACATGCACCAAAACCATCAATATCTAGATTATTTTCAACCACAACATCTAGCAGAAAGTCGCTGACTTTTCCTTTGGTTATTAATATTTTACCACCACGGTTTACATAGTGGACTATCATTTTATCTTCTGAGCTGCAACGTGCCGGTGCCGACAAGCTCCGCGTTCCCACCCTGCCGCCCGCTTCCCGAAAGGCCGCGGGCTCCCACAGCGGGCTCCAGCAAGGAACAGCCATCGACAAACTGCACCACCCAGGGCCACGGAGGAAGCATGCAGAAGCCGGGCGCCCACCCCCACGCCCTCGCTGCAGCAGCCATAGCCCTTGGTCTGGTAACTGGAGGATGCGAAAAAGGCCAGCCAAACAACAAAGCCGCGAGAGGCTCCTGAGTGCTCTCTTTTTTTTTTGTTTGAATAAATTTGTATAATATTGGCATGACTGTAACTTGAAAGTTTGGTGGGACACAACTCTAAATCCATTTGGACTTTGTATTTTCTAGTTGGTAAGATTTTAACCACCATTTCAATTTTTTGTAGTTATAGACTTATTCAGGCTTTCAAATTCTATGAGATCATTGTTGATACACACTATCTACAGATTTAATTTAAAATTTAAATATAAAAATTTAGTTTATTTCATCTCCAAAGCTCAAAATTGATAGCATATAGTTGTTTATATTATTTTCATATCTTTTCAGTAAGAAGTGATTGGCATATACCATTGTAAAAGTTTGAGGCATATAGCATGATGGTTTGATTTACATATATAGTGAAATGATTACCACAATAGGTTCAGCTAACACCCATCTTCTCATTTGGATACAATAAAAAAATGAAAGAAGAAGTGGAAAAAAGTGATTTGCAGTCAAGATGGTGGCATAGATAAATGTGGTACTCGCCTTCTCCCACATCATATAAAAATTACAATTAAACTACAGAATAACCAACATTCAGAATTAACATAAATCAAGCTGAATGGAAGTCCTACAACTATGGAATTAAAGAATAAACCACATTGAAACTGGTAGGATGGACAGAGATATAGAACAGTCTGGTGCCACACCCACATGTGACAGATTGGGGTGGACCTCTTCCTTGGAAAGTTTCCCCTGAGGAGCAAGTGGTCCCAGCCCCACACCAGGCACCCCAGCATAAGGATTCCACTGCCAGGAAGAGAAGCTCCCATAAATTCTGGCAGTTCCTGTTAAAGGGCCTACACACAAACTTACTCAAACTCACTCCCTTTGAGCTCCAGACTAGGGGCAGCAACTTGAAAGGCATCGGAAATGAATAGGGAGAAACTAAATTATTTGGTATCAGAGTGAGAGCTGGAGGGTTAGCTTTCTCGCAGAGAGAAGTGCTAACAAAGACCATTGTTCCTTTTCTGAGACCTCCCCACACAGAGCTGGTAGATTGGTGCCACATCTGAGTCTCCATCAGCTTGGCTCACACTGTTTTTCCCGTCCTGGTGATTCCCTGAGGACACACCCAAAACAAATTACAGACTGACCCAAGTTATTTCCAAGGGCTTTTTTTTTTCTTTTTCTTTTTTTTAAGAAATGGCTTGCTTTGGCTCATGCTTTGGATTTTCCTAAATTCTCTCAAACAAGCAGCAACTGGCCTTAGCAAGCCCTATGCCTCCTGTTGAGTGGCCCTAGGACTAGCAATAGCAGCAGCTGATTTGGTTCACAGCTTGGCCTCACCTGGACAACTCCAAGCCCAACACAATTACCAGCCATATGGAGATCACTTTGTAGTTTGTGCTAGGGGGCCCTGGGCAGAACACAAGTTGTGGTTGATCATGGTCTGCACTTCCCAGGAAGCCTCAAAGCCAGTTCACCAAGTGGACAATTTCAGATCACATTGAAGCACCACCACCTAAGCACCCCCACAAGGGACACACTCAAGGAGAAGACTTAGCAGGCACTGGAGTCCTGCAGAAGTAAGACCTTCTCTCTTGGGTGGTCTCTGCACAGCTGAACCTCCACAATCATAAGAGGTCAGTGGTCAGTGGTCACAGCCAGTCCTTGCAGCTGATTAACTTGGGTAAATCTCTCCCATTGCTGTGCCAACATCAATGAAGTCTCAACTACAAGAGGAGGATGTATATAGTTCACACAGTGGGATGACCTTTAGTACCCAGCTTGGGAGATAGTGGAGTCTGTGCTGCTAGACCCTACAAAGCATCTACTACATTAGGCCACTCTACCAAGCACATCTACCTAATACATAAATTCAAACACAGGGAGGCTTCCAAAATGAGGAGAAATAGAAATATTTCCCAAATAAAAGGACAGAACAAAAGTCCATAAAAAGAACTAAACAATATGGAGAGTAGCAATCTACTAGATGCAGAGCTCAAATCACTGGTTTTAAGGATGCTCAATGAACTTAGTAAGATCCTAACAGTATAAAAAAGAACCAGTGAGAAATGCAGAATACACTAATTGAAATAAAGAACAATTTAGAGGGAATCAATAGTAGAGTAGATGAAGTCAAGAATCAAATCAGCAATATGGAACATAATAAAGCAAAAAACACCCATCAAAACAGAAAAAAGAAAAATGAATCCAAAAAATAAGGATAATGTAAGGAGCCTTGGGGATAACTTCAAGTGTTCCAACATTCACATCATGTGGGTGCCAGAAAGAGAAGAGAGAAAGCATGAAATTGAAAACCTATTTGATGAGGAGAGTTCCAGCCAAGATGGAGACATAGGTATAAACACCTCACTTCCTCGCACAACTAAAAGAAGGATAACAACCAATCTAAAAACAAAAAACAACCAGAAGTGCCAGAAAACCAACCTGCATGGAACCCCAACAGTGAAGGAGCTAAAGGAACATTCACCCAGACCGACAGCTCCGCAACACAGCAAAGAGGGTTTCCTCGCCCAGGTGAATACCTAAGGCCATGTCCCCTTACAACATAACAGGTGCACCAAGACAAAGAAATATAGCCCAAATGAAAGAACAGATCAGCACTCCAGAAAAAGAGTTAAGTAACGAGGAGATAGTCAACCTATTGGACGCAAAGTTCAAAACACTGGTAATCAGGTTGCTCACATAATGATTGAGCTCAGTCACAAAATGAAGGAAAAAATGAAGGCTACCCTAAGTGAAATAAAGCAAAATATACAGGGAATGAACAGTGAAGGGAAAGAAATCAGGACTCAAATCAATGATTTGGAACAAAATGAAAAAATAAACATCCAACTGGAACAGAGTGAAAAAGAAAAAAAGAATTGGAAAGTTTGAGGAGAGGCTTAGGAAACTCTGGGACAACTTTAAACACTTTATCATCAGAATCATAGGGATGCCAGAAGGAGAAGAACAAGAGCAAGAAGTTGAAAACTTATTTGAACAAATAATGCAGGAAAACTTCCCCAATCTGGGAAAGGAAATAGACTTCAAGGAAGTCTAGGAAGCCTGGAGAGTCTCAAAGAAATTGGACCCAAAGAGGAACACACCAAGCCACATCATCATTAAGTTACCCAAGATTAAAGATAAAAAGAGAGAATCTTAAAAGCAGCAAAAGGAAAGGAGAGAGTTACTACAAAGGAGTGCTGTAAGACTATCAGCTGATTTCTCAAAAGAAATGTTACAGGCAAGAAGGGGCTAGAAAGAAGTATTCGAAGTCATGAAAAGCAAGGACCTACATCAAAGATTACTCTGTCCAGCAAAGCTATCATTTAGAATGGAAGGGCAAAAAAAGTGCTTCCCAGATAAGGTCAAGTTAAAGGAGTTCATCATTACTAAGCCCTTATTATATGAATATTAAATGGGCTTATCTAAGAAATAGAAGAAGGTCAAAAACTATGAACACTCCCTGGCTGGTGTGGCTCAGTGGATTGAATGCTGGCCTGTGAACCAAAGGGTCGCTGGTTCAATTCCTAGTCAGGGCAAATGCCTGGGTTGTGAGCCAAGTCCCCAGTAGAGGGATGCAGGAAAGGCAACTGCACATTGATGTTTCTCTCCCTCTCTTTCTCCCTCCCTTACCCTCTTTCTAAAAATAAATAAATAAAATCTTTAAAAAATACTATGAACAGTAAAATGATAACAAACTCACAACTTTCAACAACTGAACAACAACAAAAAAACAACAAAAACAAAAACTAAGCAAACAACTAGAACAGGAACAGAATCAGAGAAATGGACATCGCATGGAGGGTTTTCAGTGGAGAGGTGAAGGTAAGAATGGGGGGAAAGGGAGTAAGAAGCATAATTGGTAGGCATAAAAATAGATGGGGAGAGGTTAAGGATGGTGTAGGAAACAGAGAAGTGAAAGAACTTATATGTACAACCCATGGACAGGAACTAAGGGGAGGAATGCTGGAGAGTTGGAAGGTGCAGGGCAGAGAGGGGATAAAGGGGGAAAATTGGGAAAACTTTAATAGCTTCATCAATAAAATATACTTAAAAATCCTTCTGAAATAACTTTAATAAAAGTACACAAAATAAAAGAAAAAAAGAAATAAATGAAATAGAGAACAGAAAAACAATAGAAAAGATTAACCAAAATAAGAGTTGGTTCTTTAAAAATGTAAACAAAATGAAAAACCCTTAGCTAGACAAACCAAGGAAAAAAGTGAAAGAAGTCAAATCAACAAAATTATAAATAAAAAGGAGACCTTACAACTAATACCACAGATGCGAAGTATCATAAGGAGTTACTATGAATAGTTGGACATACACCAACACACATATGCTAACAAACTGGACAACCTAAAAGAAATGGAAATACTCTTAGAAACATACAACTTATCAAGACTTAATCAAGAAGAAATATAAAATCTGAATACATCAATTACTAATAAGGAGGTCAACTTAGTAACAAAATATTTCATATATACTAAAATTCTACTTTATCTCATATATATCCTCTTATATCAATATGATTCTGTGTCATCTCTCCGCTTTTCTCGATCAATTCTGCCAGAGTTTTGTCTATTTTATCTTTTAATTTTAATTTTATTTATTGTATTTTAGCCACAATTTATCCCCTTATCCCCTTATACCCTCTTCCATCTCAACCCACCCCCTCCTTCCCTGCAATCACCACACTGTTGTCCATGTCTATGAATTCTTTGTCTAGTTTTTTTTTTGCTCAATCCCTCCATCCACCCAAATCCCCACCAGAGCTATCAGCCTGCTCTCTATGAGTCTGTCTCCTTTTTGCAAGTTAGTTCAGTTTATTCATCAGAATCCACATATCAGTGAAAGGATATGATAATTTTGTTCTCTGATTGGCTTATTTCACTTAGCACAATGTTCTCCAGTTCTATCCATGCTTTTACAAAGGGTAAATTTTTCTTCTTTTTTATAGCCAAATAGTATTGCACTGTGTAAATGTACCATAGCTGTTTTATCCACTCATCTATTGATGGACAATGGGTTGCTTCCAATTCTTGGCTATTGTAAACAACACTGCAATGAACTTAGGGCAGCTTACATTCTTTTGAATTAGTGTTTCATGATTCTTCAGATAAATTCCCAGAAAAGGAACTATAACAGAGTGGTCAGACCAAATCACTGGAGAAGGCTGGGGATGGGGAGAAAACTCCAAGGCAGAATGGAAGACTACAAGTAGCTTGCCTTCCCTGTGAAGGGAGAGACTGTTCAGAAGAAGGAGCTTGTCTAAGGCAGACAAACCTGACTCAGCAGAAGGGAGCTTGTACAGAGCATGTGTGGTTCAAGACTTTGCCCTCTTACACAACATGGCAGCTAGAAGAGGGGCAAAAGCAAACATAGCCAACATTAGCCCTCATTGGTCAAAAGGTGGACACTCCCAGTGGCTTCCTGCACATGTGGGATTTTGGCAGAGTACTTTTAAACTGAAGGCAAGCAGAAGCCTTGCACTTGTTTTTCCCCACACGGGTGGGAGCAGCATATGCCCAGACCACTCAGGGCTTAGGCCACACACTGGTGGAAGCCAGGTCCCAGAGGCAGGGTCTCATGCTGGGATACATCTCTCACCAGGATCCAGCCCTTGGGATACTATGACCCTGTGCAGCATGACACATGGGTCCTGGAATGCTTCCACTCTCTCACCCTGAAAGCAGTGCATGGAGGCTGAGAGCAACATATGGAGGCATGAGCTGGGAAGTTTCCTGCTAGTGAAATTTCTCCTGTATGACCATCTGGAGTACTCTGGCAATGCATCCCAGACCCTGAGAGAGAAAAAGATGCTACATGGTGATGGAGAATCTGGCACCAGAAAGACAGAGAACCTGAAGATGTAGAGACAGAAGCCCATTCAAGTAACAACCTCAGGCATGGATTTGAACTTTAATTTCCT